>JAIFRP010000034.1:591265-626443 GCA_032403825.1 Odynerus spinipes | reverse complement strand
TTTTTTTTTTTTTTTTTTTTTTTTTTTTTTTTTTTTAGTTTGTAACATAATAACCAGACACACCAACCTATACCAAACTGCTATAGATTCAAGTCTACTCATTGTTGGGAACAGGGACATCGAATAAGGGTGATTTAACAAATCCATAACTCATAACCTTATCTATTTAACTCTTAATTAAATCGCGCATCGGCTTGTACGCACTCGCGTCGCACTTTGCTTTTGATCATTGACCGTAATCCGAATCGATAGGCGAGCAAATATTCGACAGAGACCTCAAATCAAAAAGGTGGGACAAAATTGGAGAACCAAACGAATCTTGGAGCACACCATATAACTTATTGGTAAATTTCGTGAAATTAGTAATAATCATGATATATGTATGTCGTTACACCACCAATCAGTAATTTATCCTCGAAAGCTAATCAAATATACCTAATCGAGACTAATCAAGTACCATTACACAAACACATATATCAAACTCGTTAACCCTTGTTTATGAATAAATACTCAAATCAAATCATAGATATCTAAAAGGACCCATATGGATAGGTATACGATTACTAAATCCTAAAGCATGCATTACGAGGAAAGAAAATTAAACGTTTAAATAGTGTCGGAAGGATGATCAAACGGTGTGTTAATTGGAGCTCAGCTAGAACATCTCTTCTAATTGCTTCGTAGCTTCGACAGTCTCGAATCGACGTCTCTCCTTTTACGATTGCAACCACCGTACCACATGCTTCGACTTCTACTCTCTCTCGCTTCACTTGTGTAACGCGAAGAGCTCGCTACCGTTTCTCGTTTCCCGACCGCAAAACTACGGTGAAGAAGGGAAAGAGGGAGAAGAGGTAAGGGAACGGAAAGGGGTGAATCGAAGGGATGGAAAGGAGCGAGAAATCGTCGAGGCGAAAAGCCAAAGAGGTACAAAGCTGGAAGGATCTCGTGGACCAAGAAACGGATGTTCGATCGATCAATTGGAGGACAAACGCGATGGCTGTACGGTGTGATATTTATGTACTTCGAGAGATCGATGTCTCGTTCTATAAAAGATTCTATCGTGGACGGTATAGTGAAAGTTAACGCGTTGAATTCCATGGCGGACACCGGTGAGCGACATTGTAGATTGACAATTACGAGCATGTGACTACCAATTGTAAAAATAATAAAGTGTAATGTTACAAAATGTAATAATGAATTCTTCATTTTCTTATCCCGAGAATAATTATAAACAATATTAGACGAATATGAATAGCTCGAATTTCGAGTTTAGTAGGTATATAAATATTATCGTATTAATCCATCTAAATCATTACGTGGTCTACAAAGAAAAAGTTTATTGCATTTAATGCATTTTTATATCGTTATTTATAAGCAGTAAGGTTTTAAAATATGGCCCCATAGAAAATGAGGCCCTAGTTTGAGCCTAATACGTTTTATGGTAAATGTAGTCCTGTACCTACTCTCAGAAAACATAACGTAAAGGAACGGATACGCTTTAGCTTAGGTTGCTCTCATACTCTATACATACTCAGTTACTAATTAAGATAAATCGTTGGACGAGTTCACGTCGAGCACAAGCTTATTAATCTAATCTGTACCATCCTCTCACTCACTCGCTCTCTCTCTCTCTCTCTCTTTCTCTCTTTCTTTATTACTCTCTCCTTTCTCTTTCTTTTTAACGAACGACGTGCACTCTCAGGTTAAAAAAAAGAAGCTGCAGAGGGTAGACATTTTCCAAGGCAGCAGGAAGGACGACGCGTTCTAAAAGTTAGCAAAGAGCCCTAAAAGTGCTGTCGGATAATCGCGTTAATTAGAAGGTCGATGAATCTTCGAGTATTATACCGGACTTACTACTAATTACTACGACGTTTCCAAACGACCTTTCGCGTTGAAACGACCCTTCTCTCCTCACCTTTCTTCTACTCCTCCTCCTCCTTCTTCTTCTACTTCTTTTCCTTTCTTCTCTGCTCTTCTCATCTCTTCTCTTCTTCGTACGAGAGCACTCTTCGCTCGCTCACTTATAAATACGAATACGTGCGGATGAAATAAGAGGGATAATTATAATTTTCTTTCTTTCTCAGGGGATCTTCGTCATTGAGCGATATGCAATATTATATCGAAGAGCTCACTTTTATCTAATAATTAGCGTTAAAGATTGTTAGGTTTATTGGAAAATAAATTCAACAAACCGTATATACCTAATATGTTTATTTGTTTAAGCGTAACTAAATGTGTGAAGCCTAGCGACGAACTGAACCGCAATCAATAAAGACAAAACAAAAACGAAGCTTGACCGCACCGAAAAAGTGCGGCGATAGAAAAGCAGTGATGCCACCTTATAAAACAATTTTTATGTAAACGAACCTATATACTCTTTGGGCTATTCTCAACAAAGATGAACGACCATGTCTGTCTCCCTCTCTCTTCTTTCCCCCCTTCTCATAATATACAAGACACACGCCTTTTCCAATGCTTTCTAAAGATCCGCTTTTCAAAGAGTCCGACGATATAAATATTCCGTGTAATTTCACGAAGGGACTCTCTTATTAATTATCACTGCGTGCAGGAGATAGCAAATGAAATAAGCGCCGAGCCGAGTTATACCGAATGCGAATCCTTTTTAGTCCATTTTATGCAGGGAGATTCACGAAATTTTCGCTTCTACAAAACTAATTAAGTCCCGCATTTTTAATGCTACGCCCAACTTCTTTTTCCTTTCTTTCTCTCCTTTTTTTTCTTTTCTTTTTCTATATGCCGCGCGCAATCGTACCCATCTCTCATTTACCTTCCCAACGTATACGTTTCGTTGGATTTAATTAAGCGAGAACGAAACGAAATAGTTTTCCGAAGGAAGGGATTTTGTACGAAGTGAGAGTGTGTGAGAGAGAGAGAGAGAGAGAGAAGGGGGGAGTGGAATCGAACTTCCAACTTTACGATAATAACAAGCTCGTAATTAATTTCGATGAAAGAAAGGTAAAAGCCAGGCGCGACTTCTTGGTAGGCGGGTAGAAAGAAGCTAATAATTACCTGTATCGACGTTAATGAAGTAATTACGATTTCGCTAAGAGCGAGACACTGCCTTCATTATCCCCTGCGTCACTCGCATTAACCATTTCGCGTTGGATTATTTCAAGAAAATGGAAAATCGAGCTAATAAAGGTGCAAGCTCAAAGTAAAATATATCGTCTAGACGGACACGTTTCTATGCTTTGTACTCTTATCAACGCTTGAAAGATCTTCGATATGGTAATTAATACGTAACATTCAATATCGTGAGCACAGAAATGGAAGCACGAAACACGATATTCGATCGGAGTTTCTGCAAAATGTAGATCTTGATTAAAATGAAAATAATGTAATGGAAACTCGAAGAATAAACCCGAAAAATATAAAATTACTACCTATAGTGGGTTTACCGGCTAAAGTCTACAAGTCCCAAAAACCAGTTATGGAAATATTCGACTTAAAAATTGTCTAGTGCCAGGAAAAATCAATACGTTATTACAAAAACGTTATTGTGTTATAGAAAATTGTATTATAAAAAATGTTTAAGTCAAATATCTCTATAACTGCTTTCTAAGACTTGTAAGTTTTTTTGCAGTAAGTACACGCTATGTAATTATAATTAATTCCTGCGTGAAATAAGACGTATCAAATAATTCTGATGCATAAACAAAAGAAAATATACGATCCCTATGGTATCCCCCGATGAATAAAACTACGAACGTGCGATTTTCAGGAAATTCGATGCTGCGGAACCGCCGGGAGCGAAATCTTCGCGAAATAATGGAGGAAAATAAAAGGGTGAGAGAGTTTGAAAGCAGGTGGGGGGATGAGATGACGAGCTTCGTGGAAAGAGCGTGGACTATCGGCATTGTTAGGTAGGAAGTTGTGCGTTTTCGGCAATAAATAACAGCGATTCACCGAGTCGCGTAACGGCACACAATGTATCGAGAGCTACCGATGGCATCGAGCATGAAATACGCTCTTCCATGTTTCATGGGAGATCGATTTGTGGAGGCGCGCGGGCGCGGGCGCGAACGTACACACGAAACATCGGGCTTACAATTTCGTGCGTTTGCTACATATCCGTAACTGGTATCGACCGTTGAATATTGTTAAGGGTCTTTCAAATATTTACGAAATTCGACGTAAACGATCGTATTAATAATCAATGAGAAAAGATCTTTACCGTTGCGTATGCGTACGCGTTAGTGAGTAAAATCATAATTAATGTATGCATAATAGTGACAATTAATATTAATGGTTTATTTGTACGCATCCCAATGCATTTCAATCGATAAACGGAAATATCGTCACAGCATTGTCGTGCTGGTTTTGTCACCCAGCGAAAAGTGAACTAAAAATATTTCTGGACCGTTTAAAGGTTAACTTCAATAGAAAAAATATAATATGTAAACGACATTTCAAGAAAATATCAAATCTAATATCAAAGAATTATTATCCACCTTCGAATTTTCTCCGGG
Source organism: Odynerus spinipes (assembly GCA_032403825.1). Taxonomy (NCBI): domain Eukaryota; kingdom Metazoa; phylum Arthropoda; class Insecta; order Hymenoptera; family Vespidae; genus Odynerus; species Odynerus spinipes. The sequence goes on along the minus strand of JAIFRP010000034.1, from coordinate 621,953 downwards.
AATAACCGAGTCCTAACTTTGACACGTGGAAGAACGAAGTTTCCCAAACTTCAAACGCATTCGATAGTAGGGTCGGGGATCACGATTATCGGCGATTAAATACGAGCCGGGAAAATTTGAAAACTTGGCCTAGAGATAGAGAGAGAAACTACGCTTGCGCCTTTTTTAAAATTGAAAAACTTAGGGAAAGTACGATGGCAGAAGTATTGCTGGGAGGTTAACGTCGTACGTCATTTTTTTCCAAGCACCACATTTCTCTCTTACCCTCATTCCCCATCCCCCCTTCCACCCGTCTCAGATCAGGACGAGAACGGATGAATTTCGATCGGAGATATCGAAATGGTGGTACGTGCCAAGACGGTACCGAGCTACCCGGGAAAGTTAACAGTCTTAAAGTAGCCATGGAAGAAGCAAAAAGCTCGTAAATCGGACACCGAGCGTCGCCCACGTAGTCGTTTCGCGAATCCTTACTTCGTCTCGAGTAGCTCGGCACTTGCCCGTTAACTTCAACTTTATGTCCCCCGTCTTTTTGAAAGAGCTTGGACCTTAATCCGAGTTCTCTGAACGACGAGCAGGGAATCCATGACGAAAATAAAAATAAAAATTGAACCGCTTTAGCCACGGTGCATGGCGCTTTCACTCGTTTCTCTAACATCGACGAAATTTTATCTTCTTTGGATCATTTCTCTACTTTACCTTGGACATTTTATATGGAGGACGAACACTATGATCGGTACACGTATGTACCTATGTACATGGAGCGTAGGAAGTAGTTTTACGCTTCTTAAAATTAAGATAGTTTTGGGGGAAAAGCTTATTCGTTCTGTTTTATGATAACGTTATCTTTACTGATATCGCGAATAAATATAAAAAAATCAGTGTTACCAGTCGTTAGATTTTTTGAACATATTAGAAAAGCACTTTGTATGGGGTGAAATTTTACTGGTGATACCCTTTAAGGATTAAATAATCTAATAAAGAACGCGATCGCAAAAAGAGAAACGTAAACTAACGGATAACACACTGACGATATAATTCAGATCGATAGAGTATTCCTGTTTCAATAGAGGCAAACCGTCTCTCGCAGATTCTCCAAATAGACACTCAGCGAAGTGCTTCACTCGATTATGAAAACGTCTCCTCTCTCTTTCTCTCTCTCCACCCGCACACTCGCCGGATTTTTCTCTCTCTCTCTCCCTCTCTCTCGTTCTCTCTCTCTCTCCTTCGTCGTTTTAACTTCCCTTTGATCGTGGCGCGGAAGTAGGAGGAATCGAATAGATGACGCAGCGTTTAAAGAGACGATGCGAAGAGCTACGAGAAAACAACGTGCTTTGGTAAAGAATGTCTCTTGAAAAGAAGAAAGTAAGGATTATTATTTATGCTACCTGTATAACGAGGTTTAATTTAATTGCAAAAGTTCCTTCGTTATAGTAAACGATATACATATAGGTATATATTTTTATAAAGTATTTGATTTTATATATAACAAATAAGTTGTATAACACAAATATAATACTGTATACAATATTACATTTATTTTGTATAAAATTCATTTTTTATATATCTAACATAAAATATATTGTTTTTCAAAAAAGAAACAGGCAAATTTTTACGAGAGAAACGAAAAAAATATTTTTTCCATAAATAATCTACCCTCGAACATTCGAACATTCGAACACAACGAACAACGAATATTAAGTTCGCGTTTCGACTATACCACCTCCTACAATTTATCAAAATGATTGTTTATTCATAACTTGAGAGAACGCCGAACAAAAATGAACGTCCAACATCGAAAGACCATTAGTACTAATAGAAAATCGTTGTCTCGTCGAGAAACGAATCAGTTAAATTGGCCAACGAACTCGTCGGCTTCGAATGGACGCACGAAAGAAAAAATTCGTTCGTGAAAACGTCCCATCGATTTGATTCGAGTAGAATCATCAAAATTCACCGGCAAGTAATCCGAGCAATCTGCTAGCCTCTCCTGTGGGAATGAATTACTATTTTAATTTCTTCTCTACTTGATTGCAAGCATCAAGGGCATGCGAGATACACAAGTGCGTTCCGTAAAACAAAAATAGACGAAAAACAAGTGATTAATATTCCCTTTTTCCGAGCTTTTCCGGAAGCATGAATTTCCACGTGAAAAAAAAATTAACCGCGCTAATACTCCGGTCGAATTTAAAGTAACCGCGCGCGGTGCTTAAAACGGAAATGTTTGAAAACGAATTCGTTTTCTACTTTCTCGCTTTTCCCCGGATTTATTTATCGATTACTCTCGTTAATTCTGACGGAATTTAGAAACTCCGCGATGAAAGAATGAAGTAGCTTTATGGAAAGTTTATGCGTGAGACGTGGTTGTAATGCATGCGTGTGATGCTTCGATAAAAGGGTTCATTTTTTGATCTTTTCAACGCTTATTAAATATACATATTATGTCGTTGATAAAAAATTCTCGTGAAAGGGGATGAAGTCAGGTCCTGTGGAAACCACCAGACGGATTAGCCATGTCAAATGAGAGCATCATTAAAAAATTTTCCTACGTAATGAGCTCAAGATCTTACCGACCTCCTACAAAAAAAAAAGGATAAGACCAAATTTATTTCCTCGAAAAAGTACGGACCGGCGGACGCACTTCTTTCAGAATAACATCGTCCACGAATTTCGAGAGTTATTTCGTCGCAATTTTCGTATGGTCTCAGCCGGTAGATGGTAGTCCTCCCTCCTCCTCCTCCAACATCCCTTTCTCTAGACTACTAGGATTTATAAGCAGCCAGCGAGGTTAATTTCTTCCCGAGAAATTCTCAAACCCGTCCAAATAAAACGGTTGAAATTGTCTATCCGCGAAAGTAGAACTCCGCGATGTCAACCCGATCGTCGTTATTTACGAAGAAAATGAAAATCCCTTGGTGACGTTGATCTTAACGAGAAAAGACGGAGTTTATAAATAAATAAGCGATGTAAAATAGCTAACCCATGGAAGAAAGTAGTTATATATGGAAAAAAGTAGTGCCCTTGTACTCGAAACTTGTACTCCTTGTGCTCCATCTACTTACAAAATTATCATATATTACAAATTATTGAAGAAGAACGTATTTAAAAGTATGCCCTAGATTTTCTACCCTTCGACACGGTAACTTTATTAGAAATAACGGCATACGGTGGAAAATCGATAACCATGAATTTTCTTGAACATGCCGACCGAATCGAATTCTCGCATAAAGCGCGAACGGCTTTCCATCTCGTAGATCGGTTCCCCTAGCAGTTCGGTAGGAATGTCAGCTGTCGTCGGTGCGAGCCAATCGGCCTTATTGGCGAATTCCGCTCAACGCCCTATCCTGTCTCGCAGTGCACGTTTTTGCGATCCTATCTCGCGACTAGGAACATGACAGATCATCGACTTCTCCTTTCCGCGGATTCATCCCAAAAGGGATTCCTCGTACTCTCCATCAAATTCGAAATATGCTTTCCCCTTACAGAAGGGAACCATCTGCCCTCTTGGCCCTCATAAAATTTGCTCTCAAGTAGTACATATACGTAAATGTATATAGTATACATTTATGTGCCTCAAGAAATACGGTTGTCTGTCAGTTTGGTGATAAACAACAAATGGAAGTGTAATAATATCGCACGATAAAATAGATAAATTTAATTGTTGAAAAATGTCAGATTAACACGGTCGCTACCACGGTCTCCGAGGAAAATCGATCATCACGGCCCTGACGTTTTATTGTTCTAATATAGGTACTTTTTGTAGGATGTATTTATAACATTCTAAATAAGTTAAATAAACAATTTTACACGGCGACAGATATATAAACTGTTAAAATTATGACCATTAAATGACAAAAATGTGTACGGTCGTTAAATAGTAAATAATTTATTTCAAACGCTTATAAAAATTTAGTTAAGTTGTTTTTTAACGCAACGATATAATGTTACATAATAAGTAAACTACCTACTGTCGTTCTATACTTTACCGTATGCGGCTCATATGTGACGCTATATAGCGATATAGCGATATAGCGAACGTGTTAACGAAAAATTATGAAAGTTAGGAAATCGATTTATCTTTTCCGAAAAGACACGTCGCATGTATGAGCGGTAAGAAATAATACCCAGTCCCGTTAAGAATAAAAAGAAAATATCCTCTTTCAATTTTCACCGGACGCTTTCACAAGGTATACTACCGTCCTCTTTCCACAAGGCACTTTTTCCACGACAAGATTTGTCCGTTCCTTTTATTTCCTTCTTCCTGCCATTATCTTCATCTTCATTGTCCGCTGTTCCTTTTCCCTTGGCAAGTCCTTCCTCTCCACGGCGCGTTCCCTTCCGGTATGCATTTCACTCGGAAAAGATTTCCATTCTCTTTCGACACTATTTCAGTAGCAAAAGGCCGCTTGTAAATTCCTCGCGGGACGGCGAGCTTTACCGCTCGACGACTACGCGCTTCCGTCGAATTTTTCCTTCGAGGGATGGTAAGCAAGAAATAAAAAAAAAAAGAAAGAGAAAGGAAGAAACCGTAAACGTAAATCTCGACCGCTCCAAATTTCTCCCAACTGCTTTCATTAGCCGTTCGATGCGAGCGATTTACAAAACGAGGCGGCCTCTCTTTGATCGAGAGTTCATCGTGCGATTTTCGACTCTCGAACAACTGCCCCCCTGGAAACTGTAAAATGGAATTCACCTTTAACGTCCTTAATAAGGGTAAATCAAATAAATAAAAAATAAAGATTAAGTACATTTATAAATAATTTTTTTCATTACCTTCGAGTTACGCTTTCAGACAACTTCAATGCGTAAAAATAGAAACGCCGAGAGAAACGTTGAAAAGCTCGGAGTAAATCAAAGCAGTCGCTTGTATTAGGACGAGAAGAGCCGCGTAAACGCGTTTCCATGTAAAGTCAAAGGCTCTTCTATGAGAGCGTAGAGATAGTAAGGGGAGACTCTAAATACTGGAGTACGTATCGAAAATAGGAACGTCTTCCCTCGGCAACTGCGAAATGTACCTTGTGTGCATGCGACCGTAATTCAAGTAGTTTAAGAGCAAATTCGAGGAGAGCAGAGTCGAGTAAAGTCAAGTCGAGACGAGGAGCCGGCCCGCGTCGCGTCCTGCCATAAAGTGCTGTTCCGGTTGTTCTGACGCGTCTGCACCAGCCCGACGCCACTTCCGGCACCCTCGAAAAGCCGGAAGTGGCCGGTTTGTGTGCACGTGACTTAAGAGAAATTCACAAAGGGAGCATCGGATGTCATGCCGGCTTGCGCGCCATCTAAACCCTCCGAGTTAATCCGTGCCGGTACACAGAGAATACGTGTGCACTTCTGCGTGTGTGCGTATGTGTATATGTGTGTGTGTGTATGTGTGTAGGAGAGAGAGAAGCACGAAAACGGCAGCGTTATGTCCGGCAAACGCGTTCCCTTTTCTATCCTCTCTCTTTCTCTCTCTAGCTACACTGCTGCTCTCTCTTCTTCTCTCTCCCACTCTCTCTTTCTCTCTCTCTCTCCATCTCTCTTTCTCTCTGCGGCCCCTTACGTACGCGTTTAATAAAGCTTTGCAGCTGCTTCCACCAGTGTGACTCGACGTTTTCCGTGTCGCGTTCGTTACCGGCGTTCTGCGCGTTAATCTTAATTAATCTACCTGGAGATTAATTGATTTCAACAAAAGTTACCGGCCTAACTGTACGTCAGTAAAAGAATGCTTCTTGTTTAGTGATAATAGATGATTTTTAAAGGAGACCACCTATACTTTGCTAACGCGGTAGCTGGACGATTGAACGTAATGGATTCGGCGAGACGATGCAAAAAGAAAGATTCAAATCATAGCAAATAAATTACTTCAAGTCGCTTGTAATACCTTTTATAAAAGTAGTATTATTTGAAAATATTGAGTAAAGTAAGTAAAATATTCAAGGAATACGATATTCAAAAAATCATTATATATATTCTAATAATTTCAAACATTACTGAGTAATTTGTTGAATATCATATTCCTTGAATATTGAAAAAAATTAGAGAATATGCATATTTCGCTATAAATAAATAAATAAAATATATAAAGTAGAAAATGTAATCTATATACATGGATATAATAAAAATCTCGCTTGAGGAATTACACTCGTCAAAGCATCCGGAAACTCGAAGTCGAATTTTCCGTGGGAATTTTCCTGTAACGCGTGCACGCAGAAACTAGAACCACCACTCGGCTCGGTGTTGGCGAGCACGCAATTATGGCCGTCGTTGGGACTACACTCGACGCTTATAAATACGTGCCACCAGCGTGCTATTTACAAGCGTTAATAGACATACGTAGCTAAGTGTCTACATACGTACTACGCGGGCTACGTATGAACCTCGAAAGCGGTTAAACGGCACTCGTGTGCGTATCTACGCGTATCCCCACAATTTGACCTAAAAAGCGAACACTCGATCGCGTCGATCGAAATGCGCATTTATTGTTCCGAAACTGACGATTAAAAACACTTTTTTCGTGCATGATCGGCAGAGCGCAAGGGAACAAGAGGCGAGAAAACGTATAACGAGCGACGAAAAATTGTGAACACGAACGCGAAAGCTACCGATTATTTTAAGAGTTCGGTAAATGGTTTTTCATTTGGCGGAGTACTTTTTTTTCCACGTGCATACATATCCACATACGTGTATGTATGTATATATGCGTTCCAGATAGACCCGCTCGATGCAGAATGCCCAATTCGTTCCATCGCTAACATTTTTACCACCCTTGTGTTCCCTCCCCATTTTTTCCCATCTTCGACGAACGAATATGCACGTTAAATGCATATTCACGAATACATTAGTCGCGCTTTTGCGGTAGAAGTACTTCCAATCGATCGACATTGTAAAGTCTGACGAACTCGCGATTTGACGAGCTCGATCGAATGCAATTTTTATCAACGCATTCGATCACGCGAGTTGTTGCTTTCTTTCTTCCGGAAAGAAATTACATACGTGCCGGGACATCGGTGAAAATTCGAAATGGCATACAAATTAAAAAGCGACGTGACGTCAGAAAGTAAAACTACTGTGTCTCGATAACGTCAGATAGATTATAATATAAACACTTTTCTTGTAAATGTAATAGTTTTCGCGTGATCGTAGTCCAAAATGAAGTTATTACTTCCAATCCCAGTCTCCGCTACTCTCAAAAGCGACACTGCATTACATGGGATTTCATTTAAAATGCAATAAAAGTCTCGATGATAAAATCAAGCCGGTTGAATGTCCGAGAAACGTGTTAACAAGAACGAATGCGAAATGCAAATATTGAAGAATGAGGAAAAGCGTAGACGTTTCTTCTTCCTTCGGATATACGTTTCGCAAGGGTTTCGCGGTGGCATTACGTCGGGTGCGCGAGTAACGTTCCCGACGGAAGGGCAAAAGTGAATAAATAAAAATGTCGCTCTTTCGTGCTCGGGGATCAAAACTTGGATTTATTGCCTGGCGCACGCGAACCTCGCTTCAAGATCAAAGCGCGGATACGACTTAAGTGCTTTTTATCAAACGCCCTGTGTGCTACTGCTGCGACAGATCGTTCGCGAATACGAGATCGTATATGTATGTGTGTACGCTTTTACGTGTGCTCGCGTATGCGTATTCGCTTCTCGGATTTGCTTTGGGAAAAGAACTGCGCGCTCCGTTCGTTACGTCCGTAACGGAATGCATTTCGCGGAGTTAAAGCGAGGATCACATTAGCCTGTTCCTACGATCGCTACGAAACTACTAACGGGGGTGCAGCTCGAAAAGAAACGCGAGGTCGTTATATATCATTAACTTGGGGGAACTTAAATAAACTCATTTTTGTTTCTTTGATCTTCGCACTAAAAGGGGGAAAAGAAAGAGAGAATTTACTCGATCGATTGTCACATTAAGCGTTAGTATAATACATTTCTATTCTTTCTTTCGTGAGAGAGATTAGAACGAACAGTGGCTATAAGTTACACTTGCTGATTAGTCGCGTTTCATTTTTTTCAAATATATAAGCTGGTAAAAGAAGGGACCAATATTTTAAAGACTTGTATTACTTACTGACAATGAGATAAAATCAACTCTTGATGTAAATTAACTTTTATTATTTATGACCATTCGATATCATAGTGCTTTTTGTAAGTAAATTCCTCTGTGCACATTCAATATGTTGTCAAGAGACTCACTTATGATATCGAGCGCTCATAAATAATAAAAGTTCATTTACATCGAAAAGGTTGATTTTAGGATCCATGTTAATTAGATATTTTATACTCATCTTGGTAAATACCATAAACCTTTGAAATATCGGACGCTTTTTTTGCCACTCTATATAACGAAGATTTAGGATATTAAAAAATAATTATATAAATCTGACGCACGTTGGCATCAATATGAATACTAAAGTACTTAATTAGCGTAATGAGCATAAAATAGCCTAATTAGATAAAGTAGCACTGCTACTTTTTTCATTCGTTGAATTTTATATAAGAGCAAAATCTCGCGCGATATCGCGAATGCATAATTCTCGAAATCCCTTGGATTTCTTACTCGCTTCTTACGCGCGTCATTTCGTTATCGCCGACGCTTCGTATTTGCTTATCGAACTTCACTTCCGCCTCGGTTCGTTTCTTCATCGTGAAATCGAGTTACCGCGAATCGCGAGATTACGCTTTCTCTCGATAAAAATTTTCCGTTTCTACGGAAATACCTTTCTCCGTTGGCAAACACGAGTCTCCTAGTTGTCGCAAGCTTTTTTTAAACGTTCGTTAAGGTATCGACTACCACACATGTTTTACATAAATGTAAAACCATGTTACATAAATATGAGAATAGTTGTATACAACGAGACAAATACTTAAATAATTTACTAAAGTTAAAGAATGTAAAAGGTGAAAGAGTCAAGCTCAATATTTTTTAATATTAAACAAAAAGTCCAGCAAACAAATGCAATAGATTTTCATGTACCATCTTCCTACATTTCTGACTATTACCAACCTTAAAAGACACTTAGAACTTTTACCAACTTGTAGCAAATGAAATATTCAACTAATTTAATTTAAAATAAAAAGAAAAATTTCATTTCTTGCTCTTTCATCATTTACCATTTCCGCCTTATAACTGTTTCGGTATATTTTCTCCGTGCCCTATATGAAATCACGGAAGGAGAAGGTAAATCGATAACTCGCATTAGGACGAGATTTCTAATAGCCAAACAAACGAGGTTGGACGAGCGATGATCGACGATCGCAATGCGATTCCTAATTTCGTCTTCGGTTGAACGGCAGACAGGTCGTAATTTCCGAGGACAACTGCGGTCGTGTGCTCGTTCGCGAAATCGAGAGAGAGGAGAGAGAGAGAGAGAGAGAGAGAGAGGGCCGGTAATTTCGTCCTATCGAGGGAACCATGTGTCGACGAAAGGACATCGCGTAGGTAGGAGGTTCTCTCGGCGGCTCCACCTGGACGTCCCCTGTGGCACGTGAATTTCGTCGACGCGATGCACGCACGTGCGCACGCGCACCTCTGTGCATGTACCCAACAGAATGACATTCGCGAGCACGCTCACTTTACAGACCGTTAATTAATTTCGTCGGTTATATTCTCTCTCTCTCTCTCTCTTTCTCTCTCTCTCTCTTTCTCTCTCTCGGAAGTCACGCACCTATGTTCGTCGTCTACCTTCATGGATTTTCCCGAACTCTCGGCTCGTTTCGTTGACGCGCTATTTAATTGCTCCATGGCTATTACCTTCGTCTAACGAGTCGCAAATTTCCGCTTTAATGCGGACATGCGATTTATACTACCGGTGCAAAGGAGACGGACAGATCGTTTTCGTTATGACTATGAATAGGACCTATGCGAAGTCCATCCCAAATGAATATGTGTGCGATCACGTTTTCGAGCACATTACTCGGACGGTATTCATTTTTTTTAATGTGGTTTCAGATTGGAGTAGGTACTTTTTCCCCAAAGTAGAATTATCTTTAAAACATGTGAAAATGCGTAACTATTCATGTAATGTGTAATGTAATTCATGTAACGTGATAATAATTAGTATTTTTTATCCACTTTTTATATACATTAACTATGTAAATAATTATAACTACTCGAACAATTTCAGTTGTAATTACACGTTTATATTTATATATTATTTATTTAGATATTTTAGAGATTTAGATATTTAAAATGTTATCACAAAGGACTCGTACGAGTTAAAAAGTATGAGACGCTTTTATAATATTTAACGCTTTAAAAATTTCACAACGCTTCTACTCCTCTTTAATTGATGATGGGAAAAAGTCACTCGCAAAGAGAAGCGCTTCGCTTTTAAGCGAGAGCAATTCAATATACATAGCTTCGCGACAAAGGGCAAAGTAGCAGTAGCTCTCTCTGGGGTCGGAGGTGAACTACCTGTCTAATCGAGCTCGAAGAACAACGGTACCCGTCTTATCTACTTTTAGGAGAGGATCTCCTCTGAGAATGTCAACGATGTTATTCCTCGTAAGTACTTCAAGAAACAAATACGCGCTGTTCCGTGATACGGGGTAAGGGAAAAGAATTCAGAGAGAAGGAGAGACTGTTTGATAAAACAACGGTTTACCTTTTATACTCGCGACAATTTGCAAGTGTCACGAATACTTCAAGTAAAAGACTAACTCGATGTTATACTAATATAACAATAGGTTTTAACATAGATAAGTTCGATTATAAAAATGAATATATTCTAGTTATAAAAATTCGATTCTATTAGATTTCTATTCGAATTCTATGCGAATAGTACTGACCAATTGTCATTAAAACAGGAAACTGTCATAAATAACGATGGAAATTACATAACTAATTGAATGTAATTATTTACTTCGTGAATAAATAACAAAATTATTGAATATAACCAAACTCATTTATATTATAGTCCAATAATTGTATAACCTTTTAATTACTTCCTTGTTTCATGAGTATTTAAATTAACGCGTTTAAATTGTACACTGTCGTTTCAAATCTAAACTAAGATACAATAAAATAATTAAAACCCAAGACGTCTTTCATTTCCACCAAATCCATGATATTTCCTTTCCCGTTGCCATATAGGGAACGCAAAGTCGACTGTTACGTGAGTCCGTCAAACCGATAGAATCCCGTCGCTCGTACGACTTCGAAACGTCGTGCTTTCCGCGTTGTGGTTCGGGCTGGTTGAATCGCGGCTGGCAAGGATATCCCGTAGCAGGAACGACGCCAAAGGTGGCAACCTTTCGTATTGGAGAAGTCCGCAAACCTAGTTCGGAAGCCGCGGATATATCCCTGTGGTTGTTGGTCGCCCACAAAACCACGGACTGTAACTCAATTAATCCGGATTGATCCACCCGTATTCACGAGCACGGTTATACCTATACACGTATAACCGCGTACGTATACCTATACGTGCATAGAGCGATGCGCTGGTGCAGGAGAGTCGTGTGTACACAGTGTGCTCTATCTACGCACAAGAGGGGGTTGTCTTATCGATTGGAGGGACGGTAGGCAAAAGGGATTGAAAGGAGGGAGGGAATTTTGTCTCGAATGAAATCGTACCCTCACCGATGCCGATCATATCGCGATAACGCGATAGCGCCTTAAGAAAACCCTACGCGTGTGAAGATATATCGATACTTCGAGTAGCCGCTATTGATGGATTAGAAACTAAAACCCTGAGAGACTAACACCGTAGAGTGGGAAGCCGAATTCGCTGACCAAAAGTAATAATAGCGACAATATAATGTTATTGCATTTATTCATTTAATTTGGTATTACTTAATATAAACAACGTAATGTTATCTAACTAATGAAGGGAACTTCAATTTCAACAATGAAACAAGAAATTTTATTTTATCTTCATTCGTTCAAAAGTTATAAACTCTTGACCACCGAAGCCCCACTGTGTGCCGTCTCGACTAGAAGTAAACTAACTGTGATTGAAAAAAGTATTAACTGGTTGTAAAGGCTATTATCTGTAAAAAATTTTTTAAACTATTAACTTTCAGAATTACAAAAATAACTTGTTTAGTGTTTTTTAAAATTCAAAATAATATAATACCTACTACTAACTAGAAGAATGTTGGAAAAAGGTATTTGCTTTAGCTTTAGACAAACATACCGGTCAAAGCTTTGATTCGGCACAATGGAGATTGATCCGGGCAAGATTCCTGTTCCATTCGCGCACGTACCACCGGTTTTGTTCGCGCGCACGATTTCACGCATTACGAAGCATGCTATATTCAAAACGTTTATTTACATTATTTCGAGAGCGGTTGCAGCGTTTGTTGACACCGCTGGCCGAATATTCGTGACGCGTGCGTACTGCTTTCCCTCGCGATTATAAATTTAATAAACGGTTCCCGTGCCCGATTTCAAATCGTATTTTCCATCGAGAATGAATGTAATTGTGAATTACATGACACGGGCGGGCGGGCGGTCGCGCGACCCACCGTGCGATTTTATCGTAATTGAAACGTACTCACTGGTCTTCCTTCGAGCTAGATTGCGATTGTGAATTCCATGAATACGCGAATAACAGCGATAGAAATTTACGATAGCGGTATAACGTTTTATTAATGGACCGAAAAATGTATTACTGATACCAGGGATATTAAAAGTTTGTACGGAGTAGGTATGTCCAGTAACGTCACTAAAGGGGTGCGGTTCGCACTAAGTGACACCATCGTGAGGGGTTGACAAACCTAATATCACTGAAATGAATGTTCAATTGCGAATCACTTAAATGTGACATAAAACAAGCACTAAAGTACCTAGCATATAATATATGTATGGCTTTTAATGTTTAGGTTCTAACAATAAATGATATCCCCTATAAACTCAACCCTCCAAAACTCGCCCGCGATTGGAGGGTTAAATCCACTTTTTCTAACGACCAAACATTTTATATAATATTAAAGGAGAAGGAGTGATACCATGAATTACCGCACCGGGTGACACCAATGCTAGGAACGCCACTGGGTATATCGACGAATCTCTTAACTTTTCCCTGATATTTCCCATTAAATTCGAACCCCCGACGTTTCGCCCTCCGTGTCGATAATAAGATACGATAGTTCGATTTCATGGAGCTACGAGGTTTCTATGGCGATTGATCGGGCTATCATAGAAATAGACTTTTTAGCGAGAGGCTGGTGCCCCGTCTGCGAACGTTCGTTCATTCGTTCGTACGTACGAGAGAGCGATGTGGGAGTACGATCATACATCACAGAAATTGCCATGGAGGGGAAAGATGATAACGGATAACGCACATGCGTCTAAAACGTATGTGGAAAGACACCGTGCCCGACGTTATACAAATCTGTCGGTGCTTCGCGCACGGAAAAGCGATATGCTCATCTCGACGCGTTACGTCGACGTATTACCACGCCGTGGACGCGTTGTACGATACTTCAAGCCTGAGAGCTACAAAGGAGTTTTTTAACGTTACATTCGTTACATCATTTCTTTGCTGTACTAACGTCGACCCGTTCGCGTTATTAAAAACTCACGTTGACGTGACTGTTAATAAAGTTGAAAAATATTAACAAGGGTAAAAAATTACATTTTTCTGCAGCTAAATCACGTATGTTAACCCTTTTCACTGTGAGATGACACTTGGCGTGAGAATACTATTTTTTTAACAATTGTTGAGTTACGTGCGATATGACGTAGGTAGGAAATAGATTATTTTAAAAGGTATTACCTACTTCTAATTAAATCGTCTGATTATAATTTAGAATTAGCTAGTTGTAATTACAAGAAAATAAATGGTATCAATTCCAAGGGAAAATATAATATTCAATAAGTAGATAGACCATTTGGATAATAGAATATTTGGATAATAGTGATTCCATTGTAACGAGCGAGCCCGGAATTCTAACTCAATTAAACCGAATTATTCGACTTACGCGTCGAAATGTATCACTCCGGTGATGTAAGCAAATCAGGAGTTTCGTCGACGTCGTGAAATTAGGATGTAGCAAATCGGATTCGTACCGTAGATAATCCGTCTGTGTGTACAGACGATAATCGAAGGATTAGTCAGCAGCTTCGAATCGGAGAACGTGATGCTATTTAATTACATAGACCGATTTTTAACTTAACGTGTTGTTTTTAATCGACATGAGAGACAAACACGTAACAGAATTTGTTAATAAATATGCTGATTTATCTATTATTTGTAGCGTTCACTTAAATTATACTATACCATTTATTTTAATGCAAAATAAAATGTTATACTGCACGATATCAACAAATATAAATGACTCGAAATGGAGCGTGGTTGGAACCGAAGTCAGATATTATGAAAATGTGTATTTCTCGGTTTCTAAAACGCGAAAGCATGAATATTCGTCACACTTCTCTTTCCATTTAAACTTTTAGCCTGCATATAAAGGTTTGCTCTCTGGCGCTCTTTCCATGAATCGACTAGAAATTCTCGCGTCGGTGAAAATTAGTCGGCGTAATCAGTGTCATTTCACTCTCCCCATCTTTCTCTCTCCTGTTTACTACGGTCGTATCGTCCCTCTTTGTCCCCCTAGAACATTATCCAATCTCAAAGTTCGCCGGGCAAGGTTCAGTCGCTTTTTTATGTTGCAAACTCGTTATCGTCGAATTACCGTCGTGTTACAGCGGGATGGCTTTCGATAGCACTGCAGGGTGAAAAGAAAAAGAGAGAGAGAGAGAGAGAGAGAGAGAGAGAGAGGGATGCCTACAAAAATGATGAAGACTAAGAAAAAAGAAAAAGAAAATGATGTAGATTGACAAAAGAGGAAAAAAATTTATCGTCGCATTTCAATTTTGTTTTTGAGTTTATTCCATATCGAAAGAACGTGGCACGAAAAGTTCGTTGGAAAAATTCTACGAAAAAAGCAGTCGTAAAATAATATCGTGCTTTGTCGCGAAACGAATACACGAGTGTCACTTTGAACAATCATGGATATTGAATTGCGGATTGTAATATAAAAGCTCCGATGAGAAAGAAATATTATACGTCCAACGTACGTTACAATGGTAGCGAGTGTTCTATGTCAGCTATAGCGAAAAGATAGATAATTGCAAAGTGTCGAATGTCTCCTTAAAATCAGCTTTAACGAGCTCACTGTTCTCTCCTAATCGCGAAAGTACATCGACTCTGTCCTTCATGGTTATTGAATTACCATAGAGATCTAAAATTTCCCTCTCGTTTCCCTAATAAGTACTAACCGTAGGTTATCCCGACTTACCATTTTTTACGATACGATCTTACAAACCATAGCTGCTCACCGAACTCGAAGGGTCCTCGAAAGTGTTCTAATAAAATCGTGATAAGCCGAAAAGATTCGCATCAATAGATGATAGCGGTACGAAAACTCGATAAGAAAGATCATCCATGTAAATCTCCTTCGACAATTTATTATTTTTCTTATAATCTAAAATTTCATTTCCTATTAATGCTTCTCCGATCACGCGTGCATTTTCATTGTCGTATCCATGAAATACCTACCATACGTTCGATTACTTTGATGGTATTACCTACCATTACGACGATAATTGCATCGTAATAACACAAACCGTTTATACGCCACTCCACTTTTACGACCAACTTATTAATCACGTACGATCTATCCAATCGATCCTATTTGCACGAGAACCCTCATCACTTGTCCGTCGAATCGATTCTATATTTCGATGTCAATGACCTACGCCGTACCGAAGCAAGGATCTATCTTGGATAACGATGACGTTCAATGCGTGAATTCGACCTAATAAATTAGAGCATTTCTCGGAAGCTAAATATACGAATTATGGAATTAATTGTTACGGTTTATAACGATAGCAGCAATTTATCGTTTGAGTTCGATCAAGCGTATTACTCGTAGGTAAGTAGAATGTTACCTTATCGATCGCGAGAAATCGTTTGATTTTTATTAATTTTTTGCCCGACTGCGTATGTAAAAGAAGGTAATTTTAATACTCGTGTTTTCTTCCGATATATTTAACACGTTGAATCTATGATATACCTATATACGAAAATACTGATAAAATACCGTACGATTCAAAGAGATACAGAGCCAATTATTTTTCCTAAAACGATACGATGATAGAACGCAAGCAACTCCGAGTTCTACGCGCATTGTTGGCGCGTACCTATATGGATACACGGAAACGCGACAAGATTGAGGATGCTGCGAAACTTAAGTGGCACTTAAATCTTCGAAAGTGTTACAATACGAGCCTAAAGTATACGTACGACGTAAGTGCAAGATCACTCGTCGGTGTGCACGGAAACGTATTACGTTTCTCTCTGCGTATTTTCGATAGGAGCGTCTTCCATTTAGGAGGTAGGAGAGATTTATTGGTCAAAATCACGAAACCAAAATCTTTCTCTTGTAAGGACTGCCTTTGTAACACATTCACGACTGGTAACATACCCCTACGTCGTTTCAAATTCTTTTGGAAATTATACACGGCGCTAAGCTTAAAGTCTCTCTCGACAATCGCCTGCCGCGAATGTATTAAGTCGTGACGCGTGCAAAATAATACGACGAATCGAATAAAATACGGCGTATCGAGCACCACGTCCGTACAAATTGGAGAATATTTTAATGAGATGCATAACGAACGACAGAATCAATGCATTAAAAAATATAGGTACGAGCGTCGCGTCGAAAATTGTATGAGAACGTCATAAAATGTCGATATTCGTGGTGGGGAGATCGCGTAGTGGGATCGACGAGCCTTCGTGCGTTTAACTGCCCAAGCTAGGCGCGCAGCCGAGCTATAATTGAAATGTGTACATGCTCCAACAAGGGTGTAACCGTAAGCTATCCTCGGAAATAGGACAGTTTCATCGGGATCTTGAATCCTCGTTGTGCAAGACATTCTATGTATTTCAATGTTCTGCCATATGGTAAGTGAAAATAGAATAAAAAAACTAAATAATTGAAAATCTAACGATTGAAAGTGTAATAACAAATTTCAGACATCTACTAAGCTCGTATTCTAACGATAAATGAATACGACGAGCCGATAAATTTGCTCCGATTTAAACAGGGCGACGATCGCCGGAACGTATAATACAACGTAAGCGTTCTCGCAATTAGCGACGATTTATCGACGATCGGTGGCTTTTCATCCATCACACCGAACAATGCAACGAGCGCCAGGATGTCGGCGATTTTCATCAAAATATGTTTCCTTTTACGTTTCCTCCGCGTAATCGTCGATCTCGACTTTTCACGAGCGTTGTTCCTGTGAAGCGTAAACAAAATTAAATTAGAGTTAAATTCGATTGATTTATATATAAAATATGTATATTCTGCGACAATTATACTCTTACAATCTTTAAAATACAATAGAATGCTTGTTACGTCCGTTCGGGTGTGCGTTCAAAACTAAAGTGTGACAAGGTCTTTTTCCCAAAACATAACGAGACCCCACTCTCGTGGTCTGTTTATTTTCCGAGAACCGTATCGTAAAGTTTCCACCAAGGTTATGTGTTCGCAGTACGTACGTCTCAACGATCTACAGATCTTTTTGTTTACTCGTCCTATCCTTTTACTATTTCCTTCTTTTTCTTACAGAATCAGAAATACGACTCAACATTTGTCAACATTTTAAGCACGTCTAAGAAAAAAGCTAGCTTCGAAATGATCGGACACCCTGTAGAAAGACGAAACGAAAAACGTCTGACGAAGGGTGAGCACGATCGAAGGAAACAGGGCGAGCGTATCCTGCAACGTCAACGATTTCCCGTCTCTCGAAACCACCGATAGACAAGGCACCACCGGAGGACTCGTTTCTGTTTTTGTTTATACGACATCGATATCCCTCGTGGTTGGACGGATGTCGACTTTCGTATTGAAAAGCGCCTTCGACTCGCCCGGCGCCTCCGATTTTCCCCTCTCGTCTGATTTCTCACCATCTCTATCTATCTCTCTCTTTCTCTCTCATACACACAGACACACACACACACACACAACATTCTCCCTCTTACTCAACGAACTCCTCCTCCGTAAAGTACAGAGCCAACCAGCCAGCCAGGCAACCAGTCAGCCAGCACATTCCCATCCAAAGCTTGATCATTTACTCGTCGACACCGAACACGTTCGTTCAATTTAAAGAGCCGACGTTGGGGTCGACGAGGAGCATCGATATGTCGAGTACACGTACTCGAGACTCCTGCATATGCATATATCCGAACTAGCACGACTACGACGACAATGACGACGTGTGACCTTCGACCTTCGGAATATACTCTTCGTTTCCGAGATCAAGCTTTCCACATCACCTCAAACTTTGCTATCCTTTGATAACTCTCTATACGATATCTTTACATATACGTATAGTAATCATTATCCATTGAAGTAATCTTATATGACCCGATTTTAGTTAAAAACGTTCGATACGATCAAGCGTTAATTACTTTCGTTGAGTGGTACGATCTAATTACATTTTTGCAAGAAGTGATGAAGGAAAGTAAAAAAAAGGGGGATTCGCTTGACACGTTGAAGAACTGTTGTAAGTTCAAGGGAATAAAGGGACGCTGGATCGAAATGCATCCACGTCGTGATTAAATTTGATACAGGAGTTAAGCGTATTGTATGTACGTCGAGAGAATTTGAAGAATTACACTCGTAGCTCTCCCTCTAGCTCGAGAGCCTCTTGGGGTCATTTCGCCCTTAACGGCCCGAGCAATTAAATCGGGCACGGTATATATCCTCAAGGCGATTAAATTTAACACAAGATCGAGAGTGCTAAATCTCGGGAAGATTGAAGTATTAATTAAGTAATAACGCGACACGAGGAAGATTTTTAATATTATTTTTCACATTAAAATATGATTTATGCGTGTTCTTAATTTATCGTTAAACTTTTTATTGCTCTATCTATAATAAATATATGCTCTATATGCAGAGTCTTTATTTAAACACTTCACGTCGAAATATTTCGAACATTTTTGGAGAAAATGTTTAATAGAAAAGTGTCACAGTTTCGAGAAGTAAATATAACTATCCTATTTAATGTTTTATTTATTAAGTACCTTCAAAGCTATTTAAAAAGTAACTTGCATTGATTTTGAGATATTTAAATGCGTTGTTTTTAAATGAACACCCTGTATAATAAATATATACCCTAAACATATGCTCTGTAATAAATATATCCCGTGACCTGCAGACGACAGTAGGAATTTATGCAATGCGAGTACAAATTAAAAAATAAGAAAGAGGAATATCAAACTTCTCAACATTTAACCGCATGAGAATTTCGAGATCTCGCGTACTTAGTGAGCCGTAAGAAGTGTTATACGAAATGAGGTCAACAAAAAGGTGCGTTCTTAATCACGAAAAAAAAACGTGGCATGTACTTCGACACGGTAGAAAAAAAATATTTAAAGACACATGGAGTAACGCGCGAACGTGAAAAGTATGAATAAAGATCTAAAAAAAAAAACAAACAAAGGATTCTCTGTTTCTCTTTCTTGTCTCTTCCGCGACCAAATATAAAGGCAAGAGCGCAAAATTGTTCGTAGGACGAACAGCGACGCGGCACATGGATTAAAAAAGATTCTCCGTACTCTCTTTCTGTCTACGTTCTTGGCTTTCTCTTTTAACAACGTACCTCGTCCTATTTCTCTATCTTTACGTTTCCTTTCTCCCCCCCCCTCACCGTTTCTTCCCTTCATTCTTCCTCTCTCTCTTCTTCTTTTCTTCTTTTCTTTGGAGATCTCGAAAGGATCCACGAAGCAAACAGGCCTCGTCTCCATGCAAATACTACGAGGATACACGCGCCAAGTAGAAAGAAGAAATGGTAATAACGAGACGTAACGAAGGAAATAGAAACTGCTGCAGTTACTATGCCCTTCGCTTCCTCGACGAGCTCTCCAAGTTACTAATACACCGAAGCGTTATATGCGGCTTGTAGAATAAATCAAGATGAAAAAGAAGAAATGAAGGAAAAATTGCATTATTTCGAAGCGTCCTTTGAAAATCACTATTCAAGAACATCGTGTTGCAAGCGTATTATATAACTATCGTTATATGTCACAATATATTAGAGAATTTTATTATAACCGTGCCTTGGATTTAATATGTTAAATTAAAAGCACGTCCTGTAAGAAGCTTGACACGACGGGAAAGCGGCGATTTGTGGAGTGTCTCGGTAAACAGTTTCATTGTTAAGGGTGTGTACTCTGCTACTAGCAACGGGAGAGAAAAAGGGGTCGTAGGAACGCGGACCCGGAAACAGGAATTCACCCTTTCTCTTTCCTTTTTTCACCAACCACGTTTCTCTGGCGGGTAAAGTAGAGTCGAGTATTCTGAACTAAAATCTCCCAAGTGTGTAATAAATGTTCTACTACTCTATGTTATATACGTTATCGATATTATAATGTTAATAGATTTAAATATTATTGTATTTAAAAATATTGTATAATATAATATTACATGTAATAAATATTATTATATTCATTATTCACGATCAATAGCACTCGTTCCCAGTGAAATGATAAAAAAATTGTAGAAATGTGATTCTTGAAACAGATCGAATACAATAAATCATACTTTCTCTTTTTCCCTTTTTCTCTCTTTTTCCCTTGGTTCGATTTTCAGTGGAACGCTTATGAGAATATTCCTCGAAGTCGGACGTCCGATTCCACGTCGTTGCTCAGCCGAGCAGTAGAGGAAAGCCGTATTGAATTGCAAAGTTTTCACGGGTTTTCGAGTTCGCAGAGTCGTCGTCGTCGTCATCGTCGTCGTCATCGTCGTCGTCGTCGTTGGACTCGTCGCCGGACTCGCCACTCACTGAGTTCTGCACGTTCGAAAGGAAAGGAAGGAAGGCTTGACAATTGACTTGCTTCATTTTCCTCGATTCGTACTGCCCGGGGAAATCCAGATCCCCCAAATCGAAATCCCTTTTGCTCGTATGCATGCGCGCGCGAATCTGCAAGACTTTCGAGGACGACAAGTTTGTTTCCCTCTGCTTCTTCCGCTCTCAGAACCCTCCTCCTACTACAGCTTCTTCTTCGTGAGCGCTTCTTATTTGACTTTGACATACGTTCGGGATAAAAGGAAGAATAAACTTTAAGCGGAGGGAATGTTTCGTCCTCGGACGCGAAAAATATGCCCAATTTTTCTAACTTCTGACGGATGAATGAATGGATGCTATTTATTGCGTCCGTAATAATTAAAGTTTACAAAAGGAGGGACGGAGTTGGTTATAAAAACAATAGAGTTGATTATAATTAAGGAAATAATTAAGGCTATTCGTAATCCCCTCGAATTAAAAATCTTTTACGTAATCAGCTGTAATGTAAAGTTAATAACGAAAAGATAAAAATAAACCGTTAGAACTTTACTTTGAACATAGAACTTTTGTAGATACCAACGAAAGCTCCTTCCTTAACGTCAAAGAGCCCCAATGGTACAGAATCGAAGTTTGTCGCAGATTTAATGGGAGGAATTTTCGTTCTCCCAGCTCGTCGAGGTGTATCGTAAAACCAAAGGAAAACAAGTAACGTTCTTTTTTCTCGCGAGACTTTCTAGGCGCTCGTTTGCATTTCATTGTGGCTTCATACAACGACAGGAGACCCTTGCACGAATGCTCTTTGTTCCTTCACTGGATTCAAACGCCATCCGTCGTTGAACTTCCATCGGATCGGAAACGAATTTGAAGCAACTCGAATTCGAGATGTCTTTCTATGCGAAAGAATGAGAGAAAGGGAAAAATAAAAAAGTGATTCCGGACGAATCACCCGAACCAAGTCAGCGATTTTAAATTACTTTCTTACGTTGAATGACACCGGCATTGAGCGCGGCCACGCGATTGATTTAAATATCGCGTTGAATTTCGAGAATGAAAAAAGAACTTCTGTCAACGAGAAAGTGGAAAAATAAATTACCTATCTACTTCGGATGATGAAAAACAATTTTTCAAAGACTCGGCTGCTCGTTGGGAAGAAATATCAGCGAGAACATCGATCCAACGTGATGAAATCATCTATTCCGTTGAGAAGAAAAGTCGTAAAGGAAAACTAACGCGTCTGAGATTTCGTTCTCTTCTAAAGTTGCTCGAAAAGACGAACGAGAGAGAAACGGTGAATGTGGACGTGAAGGAGAAAATTTATTGAGGCTCGGTTTATTAGCCATTAGGATAGAAACCCTTCTTGAATATTGTCCCGGCACGTTTCAGCAACGGCTCCACGTCGATTCCATGTTCGCACACACACATACACACAACCACATGGAGACAGAAACATACATACACGCAGACATTCGCAAAGCCCGAAGTGATTCCGGTGCAAGCTGCAGTCTGCAGTCGAAAGGTAGAAAATTGAAATTGAAGCTCCACCGGCGACTTAATATATTCCACCAACGGGATTGATTTGTTCCTCGCGCTCGTTAAAATATTTGATGTCGAATCGATGTGTCTCCTTCTTCTCCTCTCGCGTAATTTTCACGCATTTGCTTAACGACGTTACATTAATCCTAGAAAACTAAACTTAAATCATATTTTTTTATATTTTTTATATATCCTCATATATTTTTATATCTCTTTTCTTTATTTATGTAAATGTTAAAAGTCATTCGGCAATATTTTGAATTCGCAAAAGTGGCGAAGCCGGTAGATCATTAGACGAATGTTTAGTTATCTAGGATTAATAAGATTTCCTTATTAACACTTAGCACTCCGTAGGTGTCGTTCTTGCATCACACTATATTGGATTTCTAAATTAAAATTTAAGAGTTTATTTATTATATTACGAACTATTTTAATTAAATGCATGCTTCAAATAAGAAATTTCTCGGAAGTGTTGCACTCAAAATAACATGCACGTCGAAACGAAAATATTTCTAAATACATTTGATACCTCTATTCTAATTTACACAAAGAAAGTGCAAAATAAAACAAATAAAAAAGAAAGAGATAACGATTTCATTTTGCGAAGCATGCCTCGACACTTTTTCTCGAATTTTAATAGAATATATAGAAGATAACGCGGCCGGTTTGATATATCCCACGAGCGTGCACGTAAGCGTGTGCGTTCGCAATTGTGATACTAGCTGCAGCTTGCATCCGAGGGGCGGAAAATTGAAATTAAAGTCGTCGTACGCGGGTAGCAACAGCATTTTACTCTCGAACATATCCGAACATGGGAGTATCAATTTGTCTTGCGTTATACGCGTCAAAGTATATCGTATTACAAGCTAGCAGCAAGCTTAATCTACCGTGAACGATAAGGATTAATCCTCGCGATATTTCACGCTCCCACCGCGTTACGTCTTTATCTTTTTGAAAAATTTATTACCGTGCTACCGCACTTTTTAGTTCCCCTTTTTCTTCTTCTTTTTTTTATTTCACGCCGATTTGTACCGCCTGGCATAATAAATGGCAAGAAAAGGAATGAGCGCAAACGCATCCGATAGGAGTAAGCACGCCTGTGTTTCCTTTCATATTTTTCTCTAACTCGAATTTCGAGAAAACTTCGGTGATACAGTGAGATGCAACGATAGACTATTTTTTAATTTATTTTTCATCATCTTTAGGAAAACTTGGTAAATGAAAAGGACACTTTTCGCACGTATCATCGTTGCTTTTTTACCGAACGTATAGAGTGTATAAAAAATATGTATCCAAACTATCATAGCAAAATTTTTTTAGACTTTTGGATTGATGGGCACTTCTAAAAAAGGGCATTCAAAGGTGTAGAATTCTACTATGGTAGTCTGGACATATTTTTTATACACCCTGTATATACATGTCCAGCTGGCCAGTTTGATTGAATTTATCGAGTAAATCGAAGATTAATAAAGTGAACGCGCGAGATAAGCTTTATCGTATTTCATTTATCCTGACGCACCTCGTTCCTCGGTGTGACATCGCTCGTTTACCTTAAAGACAGAAAAAGAAGGAGGAACGACAAAGGGGAAGAGAGTGAAAGAGGAAGAAGGAAGAGAATAGGAGAAACGGCGACAAAATCAATATTGGCCGTTCCTGATATTTGTTTGGGATGCGACCGGAGGGGTTTGGATTGTACGTGAACACGGTGGCAGAATGAAAAGGACACGGTCACAATCGCTTCGGGATAGGATCCTTTCATTAAATCGAAAACGTCTTCTTTCAGAGCGCTAAGGAATCGGTAGAAAGGATCTAAAATGACCAGAGGCAGGAGGAGAGAGGGAGAGGGAGAGGGGGAGGGAGGGAGAGAGAGAGAGAGAGAGAGAGACAAAACTACACCATTTATTCCGAACTCCAAGTAGAAATTCTGATCGAACCAATTTCTACGTTTCGTCGTATTCAAGATCGAAGACCTTCCTCTCGTTTTGTAAGATTTACGATTTCTACCTTATCGTTGATTTAATCATTTTGTAACCTTATCGTCTCCACTTACCAAAAGATTTCATGGTAATACATTACGACAGCATTTCGAGCTCCGTATAATCTTTCTCGGTGGACGCTGATTCGCGAGCTTCTCCAAAGCTTCTCCGACTTTTGCCGACTAAAGTTAGATTTAACTCCGTGAAGCTTCTCTAAATTCTGTTAGAATTCCGTGTGCGTCCACTCTTTGATGCCCCACGGCTTATCGCCTACGATGAAATTTAGTTGTCGAGAGTTTCTTGCCTCGACTTTTTCGCTGTACGCTGTTTAATCTTGAGAACGTCGGAAGGGTCCAATGGACCCTTTTCTACATTAACTATTGTTCACAAATCGTTAATATAATTTAAATTAAATTGTTGTATTAAATGTATCGAGGGAATTAATAAAAGAAATAAATAATATTAACAAAAAATATATACAAATACTTTTGTTTGAATTATTTTTCATATAGGAGTACACTGGACTTTACCAGTCTTTTACGATCCTTTTTTGGGCTGGTCTTCTAAGGGTTAATATAGCATACTACCGTAATTTCGTCTTTAAAATACGAATATCACCGATACAAACACATGCACGGTGAAATATAGATTTATACATGGATAATAAAATTTATCTTATGTTAGAAAACCATAAAGTTGAAGAAAATTCCAAAGTAAGTGACGTCACGCAGACAGTGTCTATTACGATCGTTTACAAAAGAGAAAACGAGAAGGAGAATACCGAGCTGGAAAGTACGTTTGTAAACGAGGACTAGCGGTTAATGAAATCGCGTAAGTAACGACCGCACGTATAACGTATCCTCTCTCTCGTATAAAACCCTCTCGTAGAATCTTTACTATTATGCAAATCGAGGACAACGACACGAAACGATTCTCGAAAGCGTTACGGTGACTGTGACCGGAGGAGTAACCACCTAATTTTAATTAAGATTGCTATCAATTCCTTTTCCTTTGCACCGACGCGCCAAACTCTATTTTTGTTCCTAACACACGCATACACGAGTGAGTGCTTAGAGTTTTAACGTAGATTCAACGCGTTAGATTACATTCATCTCCAGGGTCACGAAATATTTACGAATGCATGGTTACACGCATTGTTTCGCACCTATTGTTTAGATACCTACCTCGGATGACGAAACGCAGAGCACTCGTTTGGAACTGAATTAGGACTGTTCCTAAATCTTATTATGAACATTATCCTTATCTTACGAACTTATATCTGAGTGATATGGCGTAGAAAGTGTTAAATGTTATTACCCGTGTAGGTATATCACAATATTTAAATAGTACATACAATGGAGACGTAACGTAGACGTTATTTATTCTTACCATTAAATAAATTGTAACTGAAACAGAAATAACATGTGAATGAAACTAAATTTCAACAAAATAAAAGATACAGATATCCAGATATTTGATATTTCGCATCGCTTTGTTATATAGTTAATTAATTTGTGAAATTCTTTATAACGACGATAACAGCTCTTCCATATTTCTCGCGAGCTTCCCTTTTAATTACTCCAAAATCCGACGAATGTTCGTAATTATTTTTATTCGACGCATAAAAGTAGGTACTCTCGTTCATTCGACATTTCTAACGGATTCACCGTAGTCAACTTGGAAATATCGTTACAAAACGTGACTTGGCAAAGTATCGCAACTTCTTTATCCTCCTCGATAACATCATTGTTTCCTAATTTCAATGCCGGCTATCAAACAAGGCGTAACGACGATGCATTCTCTGTCATACTGTCTTTTCCCCCAAAATCTAATCAAATATTCGAGATTATTTAATAACGATAATAATAAAATGAGTAAACTTAGAAAATATTTGATTGTTATCTTAAAATTCTTCAAACGATGTCAAATAATATCAAACTTAATATAAAAGTTTTTTAATACAAAAATCATGATGAAAAATGTCAATATTAGCATAAATTGAATGAAACTAAACACCCTGTATACGGTAAAACGGATAGACCATGAACCGTGAGAATAACTTCGATAAATTTAATTAAACGTATCCAATCGAAAGGTCAAAGTGCCAATTAAATTCGCGAATACCTAATCTCGAAGTCGGAAAACTTTGATCGCGTATCCTGTCTTCTTCTTCGTCTTCTTCTACGAGAACCTATCGTGTCCCGCCTGCCCTGCGGCAGTCTCGCACGATCTTCCTGGAGATCACGAAGCGCCGTAAAATGTGACTCTAGTGAGATTCAATGACCGAATAAAGCGCACACCGACGTTGCTGGCACGCTGGCATAACTACTTTTGGCACGCGAGACCAAAATGAAACGGGGCGTGACTGAGAAGAGAAATCACGTTTGCCAAAGATACCGGTACTTACTCTCTATGACTTCTTTCGTCTCATCTTCGCGAAAGTTTAATCAGTGATGATTTCAAAATGTCTATACTCTAAAAAGTAACATTGTTTAAGACTATTTTATAAATAATAAGAATGTCCGTAACACGTCAGTTATGTTATATCTTTTAACTGTGACCCTACAGGATATAACAAATAAATACATTCCCAATTCGGCAAGGAAATGGCGAGTCTACGTTATGGTTTCACGCACAGCTCGTTATCTCGATCGTTAAACGACGCATCGTCGCTCGCGATTGGCTAGAATTTTATTTATTTAACGACCGTCAAAATTAACGGCTCGAAACGTAAAGGGGATTAGCTTTAATGTGAGAATATTACGAGTACAGTGTAGAGGGGGAGCATTTTTTAGCTTACGATAGGTTTCGTCGGTTGTTAAAGTCCGGTTAGGATGGAACGGTACGGAACTAAAATGTGGCTATGTGTTATATGTATACGCACACATATGCAGGATCTTCCATGAACGATCATAATAAAAATTATCGGATGCTGTGGTCACACTGACCCACGGTATTCAATCCCGGTTTTTTACCATCGGATGGCATTCGGTATTTTATTTATCTTTATCTTTTTCTATAATCTTCCGTTCTTTCTAAAGAATACCTCTATGTGTTACCACGTGGATATATATGTTTGTATGTAAATATATACGTACAAGCATGGTCATTAATAACTTTCGTGAAGAAATGTCCATGCAACCTCCTAAGCGTTCCGATGAGCCGCTTATACGTGGCATTAGCAGCATATAAAAGATGCGTAGCCTTTCTTAAGACCAGCATCGTATAGTATCGACGCTGTCGATGCCAATGAATAAGAGAAAGAACGTTAACTGCTTTTGTCGGCAGCTCGTATATACAAAGTTGCCTATGGAAAGTTGGTATCGTGAAAACGTCAGCAAACGATCGATTGAAG
This sequence comes from Odynerus spinipes, assembly GCA_032403825.1. NCBI lineage: Eukaryota > Metazoa > Arthropoda > Insecta > Hymenoptera > Vespidae > Odynerus > Odynerus spinipes. The sequence goes on along the minus strand of JAIFRP010000034.1, from coordinate 594,308 downwards.
TTACGCGGTATACTAATTCATTTTTTTATATAAAGAAAATACATTGAAACCAAAAAACTTTACTTGTAAAATTGCATAAAGAGAAATGTTACGATAATGTTATATTTTATTCAGCAAAAATAACTAACGTATCTGTCCCCGTTTGCTCGTTGTTAACACATTACTTAGCAGTATAAACCAATATAAATAATCAACCAGGTATAAATCCTATAAATCAGCATTCTATAAATTTTAATATTAATTTCTGTAACAGATGCATGCAAAACTATTTCGTTACCTTAGCTTTTTGCATAGAGTTATTAAAAATTATTAACAATCTACGACAGCAATGATATCCTACGTTTTTACGCTATTTCACCGTTCAATTCACAGCCGGTAAGTAATGTGTTAAAACAGAATAAACTTGCAACAGTACACGTACGCGTGCACTTTAGCCTCCTTTGATATCTCTACCGCATAACACGCATACATATGCGAGCAGACGTCTACGCGTGTGCGTATGAAAATGACGAATCACATGGCGGATAGGCGCTTGTTCAACTCTTCCACGTACTCAAAATGTATTTCACATGAGATTCGTAAACGAACGTAAATCACGAACTCGGAGGTACGCTCGAGCGGGTGGAGTGTCGATCCAATTATGAAATTATGTGTTTCAAACTTGAGGTTAACCTCCGAAATGTTCACCCTGGTCCATCCCCCTCCCCCTCCCCCTCCCTCTTCCTATTCTCATCGAAAACTTCTCTTGATTTTCCTCGACATAAAACGATCCTTGCTGTCGTTCGTTCCGCGATGAGAATCTTCGTGGAATCTTCTCCGTGAACTTCACTACCGGAGGTTTATTAAAGCATCGCGAGATAATAAAGCGTAGCGGAAATAAGGTCGCGTTTAAAGAGCGTTCTACAATCACACTTCCTGTCCGCATACAAAATATAGCAGTAACGAGCGACGGAGATAGCATCGATAAACCCATAAAATATGGTGCCCATATATTTTTCTTTGCCTTCGTACAACTCGCGATACCTCGTGACTACTCTCGCGAGATCTTTATACGAGCATATATATATATATATGTATATACTTATATTTATGTAGGTATATACCTAAATTATAATCTAATATACCTACTACACGTCTCGTTCTTCCAACGTTATATAATTTGTATTAAACATTTCATTTATAAATAAAAGTCTGTAAAGTAACATCGTACTACGGCGAAACTCCCCAGCGTAACGATATTTATATACACGTATAAGTTCGATCGTAACTCCTACGAGAATCTTGTCTTCGAAATGAATTATTAATATTTCCCATAAAACTGCCCGAGAAAACAGTTTCATTCACAAATCAGCTTTTTAGCCAATAATAATAAAACGACGACGCAAAGCCATCCAACTTCAAGCAGTGTTCAGAAACCAATCACATGCCACGCGTACGTGGTAAAGGGATTTGCTCCGTCATCGGAAGGTTCGCTTCGAAACGTATGACATGAAATATATCCACGAGCAGGAAAGCTGCATACACACGTACACGCACAAATATGTATAGCTACATATATATATATATATAAAGATAGAGAGAAAGAGAAGGAGGGAGAGTATTAGCCGTTCGAGAGTTTCTCAAGCGCGCATCTCCAACGAACGGACGACTGGTAGGTCTACTAGTCGGACGATATTAACATAGCTGGCTCTCTATATGCAGTAATCGTGCAAGTACAACGAACTGGCCTTTCAATGCCGAGAACTAATAGCAGAACTCAACCGAGTTTCGGCGACACGAGGCGGCACCTACCCTCGGGGGAGTTTCGACGGTGCACACCACGGCGTGCCTCCATAATTCATGTACCTGAGAATCGAGTATAGGCGGCCGGCTCTCGCTCTGCTCTCTGGCCAAATCTCTACGTAAATAATATCTTTCGGCGGGTTGGGTAGAAGTACGGCTAGGGTACGACGACGGGCCGAAATCGTAAATCAAAATCCGTGATACTGTCCTTTAACGGAAAGACCGTTCGCCATCGTCTTTCGTTCCTTGTCGCACGTATACCGGAAAGAGATATGCCGTTTATAGAAAATTCGCAGGACAATCGTAACTGTGATACTTTTTTCGGAATTTATGTTACCGTAGGTACTTTCTGTATCTGATTCTAAACGGTTTTACAAAGTCAATCTAATTGGAATAAATCTTTAAATTTGTACTATAAATTTGTAGGGTGTCAATGAACTTTAACACCTTGATTGTCACGTTGGTCGTGACCAGAGATTGTTTTCTCTATGGGGCCATGGTGGTCGTCAGTGATCGGAGCGCCTCAAATGTTTAGAATATATAGAAATAGCAGAATGTATTAAACAGTTAAAGATTTAAATTAAAACACTGCATATTATATTACAAAAAATTAAGTACGGCGTATTCTATTAAATTCTCTTGTGGCCCTTGAAAGTATCAAGTAAATCTATCGTGACAATAAACACGTTAAAAAAATAATCGTTATAAAGTGAAGATATCGGTAATTACACAATGTGTTCATTGTACAAAATAATCTAACAATAAATATCATTTGTAACGTCTAAATTGATCTCATTCCTTGTTGCCCCTGTCACATTATAATTTTATGAAACACCAATTGCGGTTTATGTCAAACGTATCGTCCAATTGCGCGTGACGTGCGAAAAATGATAATAAGAGCGCGGTTGCACAACAGATAAATGAAAATTTATGACAAAGTCGCGGAGATTCGAGAGACATCCCACGCAGCCACCCCTTCCGCCACATTGTTGACCCTGTGTCTATTTCGCGTCCGATGGAAACGGACAAACGATGAAATTTGTGGGCGCGCGTGCTTGTACCGGCAGTCAAACGAATCAGCAGATAGGGAGGAATTATTGCGTGGCACCTATCGAATAGTTTATGCATAAAGTATCAACGCAGAATTTCGTTGATGGTAACGAGATACGTCGTTTGAAATTACTAAAGCGGAATCAAACGGATCGCGTTTTCGCTTGACGATCGATCCATTCTTCTCTTTCCTGCTCTTCTCTCTCTCTCT
>JAIFRP010000034.1:528217-574893 GCA_032403825.1 Odynerus spinipes | reverse complement strand
CCCTATTTAGGAGCAGAAAAAAAAGCATGGGCATGAGAGGTCTATCCATATATGTAGTCAGTGATTATAACAACGTTCTTGGTAAAAATAATGATTCTATATTTTCTTTGATAAAATATAATTAAACGACTACCAGTTTTATTTATTGCTAAAAATTTCGAAAGAAAATACCTAGGTTTCATTTTGGCTGCAACTGCATTGAATTTACGCAAAGTTGGACTGCTCTGTTCTGATAAAAGAATATTATGCAGGTTATACCTGTATAAAGAAAAAAATGTAATGAATAAGGTAAAATACGAAGCAAGAATTTAATGCCATTCCTGTTAGGTGTGCCAGCGATTAATGTATTTATATACGCACGATTTGCGTATATATTTTGATGAGTTTTTTTCTCAATAATGACAGAGGAAAAAAATATCTAAGAATATGCATTACTTATGTTAATATTTTCTGTTACTGCTTGCCGGTACATTGAAACAAAAAAAAGCTTGGCAATTTTAACTAATATTTGATAACGATGTGTTTTACAAAGTATTTTAGATAAACGTGATTTCGTTATGTATTCGCCTATTCACCGTTAGTCTTCGGTATGTGTAAATGCGCCCTAAGAATTCTCATCTTTGTCTGTATTGTCTATCCGACACGCATGCCACTCTCGTTAATGTCCATTTAACGAAGCGCTCGACGCTCTCACACTTTTTGGTATAAAAAAGTTTAGCAAACTCATAAATACAAACACATACATCATCCGATATTAAATCATGCTTGTCGATGGCTCTCGACGTTTTTTTCTTCAGTCTAACATAAGCTATATTAGCGAGTTCACCTTTCGACATAATTCGAGTCACGCTGCAGTTTAGTAACGAACGCGTTACTCGCCGCTACGTTTTTCATACGAGCGTGTTGTTTTGAGGGGGTAAAAATATTAAACGTCATTCTATCCGAATTTGGAACTTTACGTTTGCCCTTTTTTATATCTTTCTTTTTTTTTTCTTGTAATTCGTCTTTTCTTTAAGTTTATTGATCATCGGAAAACTGACATTCCGTCAACATTGTATTATATCGTACAATATTGTTACATACATTATGTACTTCACGAATTTTGTAATTTCGCGCAATAAGGTGTAGTAATGTAAAAAGAGAAGAAGATTAGAGAAGAAAAGGCAGATTTGACTCCCTATGAAACAATACGTTCCAACGAATGTTCGAGAATCGACTGACAAAACAACAAAGTAAGGTAGACGCGAAGAAAGAAAAGTAAAAAACGGGGAAAAATGCCTGCTAAGCTCAGCAAATTCAGCATCGACGTAGGATGCAAGGAATACGCTCATCCATGGACAAATTCCTGCATATCCACGATGACTGGTATTGGATTGCACAGTCTACAAGAATCTCTGAGAATATATTCAACCGTATATATTGTATGTGCCTACTTTTTAATTTTCTTATAAATTCTGTCATCGATGCACTTTGTCCTTCCTCATCTCGACGATATTATCATTTTTGACGTAAGCCGTGATACACGCAAACATCACTCTCATGAGAAGAGTAACAGTGGTAGAAGTCTTTCAGCCACGTTTTACTCGCGCTTTACAAAGTTCAAAATTATGATTGGTAATGTCGAGATTCATAGGTTTACATAATAGCCAATGACGTTTTGAACTCTGTTTTCACTTGACCTCTGATTGGTAAATTCCCTCTCCATTGTTTCGGATCTAATGGCGCCTAATTTGAATTGAATCGATTACATTACAATTTATTGCGATTACAATTTTAAATATAATTAATGTATTATCCGTAACAGATTACCTTATTGATGAAAGGAAAGATACCCTCGAAGGATGACATTGTACGAACGATATTAGGAATTCTTCAATCTACAGCTTTTCTTTCTTGGAGTGCATTCAGCTATTCCATGTTTATTTGCTTTCTTATGTAAATAATTAAATAAGCTTTTTACTTAAATTCATAATATTTTCCATATTTTAAAATAAAATATTGTTATTTTCACAGAAGAATATTGGGAAATGTGAATATCTTAACAGCATCTTTTATACCTAGTTTCTTATCCAGTTTAACTGCTATCTTAATAGAAAGACCTTCTAGACGTACTTTATTGTGTCTCTATGTATCAAATATTGTAAGTACATATCAGCATGTCATTATTTTCAGTACATATAATATATTAAAATATATTCGAAATGAATATACTAGCAAGACTTATGTTTTCTTTGTTACTTTATTATTTTATGATTAAGCTACTATATTTTTTCAAGGCAGTAGAAACATTATTTAACATGGGTGTCTGGAGAGGATATTTTGGAACAATTCCATATGGACAAGTGTATATCTTTGCAGCAAGTATAGCGGTACTACTCTACTTCTATCGATCTAGAGCAGTCAACAAAGATTCTATATATAGAATTATTAGGTAATACGTAATATATTATTTTAAAACATTAGTTATGTAATATTTATATGTACATATAAAACTGCAGGTTTGTTGTTGGACCGTACGAACAGTCTCAATATTTAGGTAATGAAAACACAAATCCAGGAATAGTTACGTCTTCCCAATCTCCAGAATCAACTTGTAGTTCTATGAGAAGAAAATCCAAACGCCATACCTTTAACATTATATGGAAATCTTTTGAAGTTTACAAACAAATTATAAATAATTTAAAGCATAAAAGCAGGAATCCGTCGTGTCCTCATCCTTATAGCTGTGCCCATTATATATTGACGGTATACAAAGTTATTGAACATATATATTCATACAAATTTACATACCTATGTATATTATCAAATAATTGTTCTTAACAGGGTGGAGCAAAATTATTCAGCATCGGTATGTGTGCACATGTGGCTATTCAAGTATTTTTGCAAAGTAGAAAGATTTTTACAAAACCAAAGTATATAAAAGATATAATATTTAAGAAGAAGAGTTTGAATATTGCTACATTTCTAGGAGGATTTGCTGCTCTTTACAAGGTACTATATTTTTTGTATAAATTATTTAAGTATCACGATATATACAAATTTTATATTACATATTTAATATTTTAGCTCACATCATGTTCACTACGAAGAATATATAACAAAGATTCTTCAAAGTTTGCTATACCAGCTAGTTTGATCGCTAGTACAGCATTTATAGCATTCCCAAATAAAACTTTAGCTTTATATTTCATGTGGAAGACACTACAGGTAAATTCGTGATAAGCAGTAAACATTTCAAAGTTATATTCGATCTAGTATAATATCCATTATTTCATTTTCATTACAGTTAGTTTGGAATGATGGAGTAGAAAAGGGAATGCTTCCTGAAGTAAAGTGGTTTTCTATCTTTTTATATAGTTTTAGCACAGCAGTACTTTTCCATGCTGCTATTATAGAACCACACAATTTAAGACTGTCATACTGGAAATTTATGTATAATTTGTCCGGTGGAAGGTAAGTTATATGTCTATAAACAACATTAACTCAAAGTTCTTTTAAATTATAATATGTTTTAATCTAATTATTACAGAGTAGCTGTAATGTCTCGCATTCCCTTAAATGAATTTGGCTTAAATACTTACAAGTCATTACAGGAAGTACTGAAGAAAACTAATACTACTGATAAACACGTATATTCATTTTAATTAAATCGGTAAAATAAAAAATAAACGTATATTTTATTTTTATATGTTCAAGCATCACAATTATTCTTTAGAACCAAAGAGATTCTTTTGTATTAAAGACAAGACAGATCAAACAACTTTATTTTGTATTAAAAAAGATATTGGTATACTGTTTTTTTATAACACAGCCAGTACTACACATGTTTTTAATAGTGTATAAAGGAAATTAATTTTATTTTATAGTATATCATGATAACAGCGGTGCCTGGATTTTGTAATATATTGTGAAGCAAAACTATATTTGTAAATGAATATTTTATATAATTTAACGTTTATATATTAGATGGATGGATTTATAAGGACTGACGCATATGTATAACTATATGAAAAATAGGAGCTTTTTTAACAAGGTACAAATTATACTGTTATACATATATTTATTGTTATTCTATAACAGGAATAGATAGAATTTCCAATAAATAGAAAGATTTATGTGCAATGACAATATAATTCCTTTTTTAAAATATATCAGTGGAATTTGTTTTCTTTTATTTTTTTATTATTTATTTTTAAATGGAGTTTGATATAAACACATTAATCAAAAAATAAATAACACAAACTATTTTTGCCTTTTAACAATCTCTATTGCTTTATACATTATAACATCAGCTTCCCCTTTTGGTTGCTTTCTTTTCAGTCTTTTCTTTTTCCTTAATACATTATCCCAATTAATTTGACTTTGCATTCTCAAGTTCGTTTTATCAACAATACCAGGAATGATATCAGAATTTAGTATGGAAACATTAGATTTTGTTGGCATTACTTTAATGGGCTTTAAGTATTGTAAAGAGTCAATTTGCCAGGGTAATATTCCAATTGGACATTCTGCCCAACGATATTGTACTACAAAAAATAAAGATGCATATATACATACATGTAATATAAGGCATAATAGAAGAATTGTTACGTTTGTGAACTTACCATGTGCTAGCTTCCATTGATTGTTACGAATAGTTTTATCTGCTAATGTTAAAGTATTTAATTTTTTTGATGGTACATCTTTATTCATGAATTTATTGTATTCAATATTTGTTTTATTAATATCTTCAATGGTAAATATCTCTTTAGTAATATTGCTATTCTGAAGTTTATCACTAAATTCATTTTGTGTATAAATTTGTATCAGTTTTAATAAATGTTCCTTTTGATCCACATCAAGTTTTGGTATAACAAGTTGTAAAAAAGGTGTTATAAATTTACGAGTAAATGTATTTGCATGTAATATAATATCCAAAACAAAGTGAATATCAGTAAAAATGCGTGGAACTGTATTTGACACATTTAAAGTTAACACATTTTGTAAATTTGGATAATTTGTATTGATTTTTTCTTTAACTTCGAGATTTAATTCTTTTTGAGATATTGTTTTATTGGTTTTTTGTATCTCATGCTCTAAAGTCCAAAAAGTTTGTTGAGCAATGGTTAGTTTTACAAAACCCTGAGCAATAGCACTTATCCATAAAGCTGCTATGTGCCGTTTGTACTCTGGCTCCTGTTCATTTCCTACTAATGCAAGTAACTTTAAGACTAAAGCTTCCAGCATATTAGTATTTTGTAATAAAATAATAATATCTTGCCAAAATTGTATTATGGTTATTGGTAATTCATCTTCTATTTTAACATCATCATCTTTGTCAGAAAAAATAGAAAGAATATCTATTGTTGGTAAGAATGCTTCACTTTCTAATAATGCATTCAAAACTATGTTTTCTTTATTAATAATTTGATTGTTCTTTCCAAGATATCTAGATATTTCAGCTAGAAGAATAGCACGTGCTGTTGTTAAAGTATATTTCTTTTTTAATTTAACATTTTTTAATTCATATGTAGCCTCTGACTCTTCCTCATCACTATCCTCATTTTTTACAATCTGCTGTGATAATTTTACTGCATATGTACGTAAATCTTGTAAAGTTTCCCTATAATGAGATATGTAATTTGTAAAAAACTTAAAATGCCAACAATCATTGCTTCTACTTACTGCAGTTGCATATCAGGTATAGAATCCACTAGTTCATAACCAGCATTAATGTATAAGCCAATGGCTACCCATAGTTCAATTAAATCTGTAAATGCTTCAGTATCTTCTGATTCATTTACTTCCAATACTTCTGCTTCTTTAATATAATATTCTGCTAGAGCTTTAGCCTCAGCTATCCAATATTCTTCCTTCAAAGAAAAGAATTTTGTTTTCTTTTTATAATCAATATTTTATATATTAACAACATTATATCAAACATACATGTAACCATGTCAGCAATACATTAATAGCTATCCTCAAAACATCTATGGATGGTAACTCGTGTCCATGAGCAGCATCATGCCTCAAATTTACGATCCATTCAGGAATATTAAGCTGTTTAGCGATCTGAAACAAGGATGTTTGCTTCGTGTGTCCAATGTTAGAGATATGATTTAAAAATCTCATTATGGCGGTAGAATACATCAGACACAAATCATTTTCATAATGCACAGGTAATTCAGCATTATCAATTTTGGGGGTCCATTCGCGATCTCTTAGACAAACTTGTATGATAGATAAGGTACAATCCACTCCAACGGGTAATTTTGGCATCCTAAAAATCCTCGGTATCGTTTCGTGGTTTTATTATTTTTTTTTTACAATTTATGTTTATATCTTACCTAGCCTTCCATGCCAAAAGCGTTTCATATGCCTTGATCTGTTCATCATCGTTGTTAGAGTAGATCTGCTCGTATACGCGATGCCATTCAGCTCTTTCAAATTATTTAAAATCACGATATTGTAAATATCAATTTAGTTATTATTTACTTGTCAATGAATTACTTACGGTGAAAACCAAGGTACTAATTTTAGATCCTCACGCCTCCCAAATAACGCCATCGTACACCACGCGTTTTACTGAACATGAGAGAAGCGCCTGTTTGCAGCAAGCGATCTGACGTTGCCAAATCTAGGTATACGGCTATATGAGCGGCAAATTTAAATTTGACGAAAAGATTTAATAGAGTTATTTCTTTTCGTCAAATTTGAATTTGCCGCTCATATAGCCGTATACCTAGATTTGGCAACGTCAGATCGCTTCCTGCAAACACGCTTCTCTTTTTTCGCACTTTCGCATTCCATTTTGGCCAACATAAAATCGGGAGTTGCGCTACTGTGCGCTACTGTATATATTGTGATAAAATACATCTGTTTTTCAGGGACCTAACCTTTTGACGGAACTATTGAAATCAAAACCCCTTTCAAAATGAGACGTTCACTTCATACGGTTTTATTCTTTTACCTGAAAACGATTGACAAAATAAGACAATAAATGTCTACTTACTTGTTAAACTCACTCAATATTATTTTACGGGATTTTTAAAAATATTGGGAAATAACTTTTTTTCAGGTATAAATTTCAGATTTTTTAATTTATAGAATATAAGATTCTTTTTTTTAAGTTATTTATTTATAATGGTCGCATCAACATCGAGGTTATTAGCGACCACGTTGAAAGAAAATACAAATTAATAAAAATACAGAAAGTTAATACAATGGAGTTATATTAATAGACTCGATGACAATACTTTTGTAGCTGCATGAGCGTATGTTACAAGATCTTGTGCAACAAAATTCTGTAAAATTTTATAAAATATATCTGCTGTAATTAGTATTTTCATTTGATCGGTGTACATTAATAATCAAGTCAGTTTCATTCTAATTTTAAATTACAGGTGTACAAATTGATTTCTTTATACAATTTATAGTTTGCAAACATTTATTACTTTAATAAATCAAAATGCCTGAATTACCACGCATTACCCGTACATTACGAATGTACACTAACTTAGATAGAACAAAAAAATTATTAGAACTTGCTCCTAATGATCTAATAAAAAAGAGAAAAGAGCAAACAGATAAATTAAAAAGGTAATGTATAATTGTCCAGTGCGATTTTAGTAATTTAAAAACTGATTATAGTTATGATTTTTATATTTATTCTATATATTTTTCTAATTATAGTGGCCTAAGTTGGTTTGAATTATGTAAACTTGCACCAACAGAAACTTTATCCTCACTTAACAAGTTACATGATGTTGCTGCTAACATTTTTGGTAAGTATAGTAATATAAATTATGTATTAAGTATTTATCTATCTAAATTTTTAATTACTACTTTTCATGTTCCAGAAGGTGATTCAATTGAAGTTATTAATGAATTTTCTATCTTCACTTTATGTTTATTGATAGATTCAAAAGATATATCTCAAAAACAAGTGGAACTCTTGCGCCATATGGCTAACAATTTAACAAAGCAGGATATAAATAATATTATGCAGGTATAATTTTTTACATTTTGAACATTTTTACAATAATACAATTTTATAATTTATGATAATTCTAATAATTTATTTATGTATAATTAGATAATTACAGATCTTCGTGAAAGATTGGATCAAGATACACTTATGCATTTGATTGAATTAATTAAAGAGGTTTCAAATTCTCACAATCCTGAAGTAAAATTTTTTGGTTCAAACTTTTCTTATCATTCAGCAAAAGTACAATGGCCTGATACTGGTATGCTTCGTAATATGAGTCTGGGAAACATAAGCCAAAGTACTGATTCATTTACCATGGCTTATGAAACAAAAACTACTCCACCAACTAAAGAAGAAGTACGTAATATCTTATCTCAAATAAAACAAATTAAATTTTTAATTATAACTACAATATTTATTGCAGTTCGATAAGTCAACATTTATCAAAGGCTTGAAAAGCTGTTATGGGAAGTATTCAGCAGAGATGACTTATCCAGACTTTGGATTAGTAATAGTAAAAAAATTAACAAATTCTGAAAACATTGAAAATGAATTATTTGACTTATTAGGCTGTGAACATATTGAGTTCATACAATATGTTATTGAGCATAGAAAAACTATTATAAGTTTATATAATACTCAAAGACCATCAAAACCACTACCATCGGAACAAGGACCAGTAATTAGTGGGCAAGTAATTGTACAATCTGAAGTAGAGAAACAATTAAAAAAGCAAGTGCATAAAGAAGAAAAAAAATTGAATAAAATTTCAAATAAACGAGATGCAAAATGTGATCTAGAAGACAATATCATCGATCCAATTGAATTACGTTTAAAAAGAAAAGAAGCATTAACAGCTATGTGTACTCCACTTTTTCCTAAAAAAAATACAAGCATAGAAAGAAATACAAGAGATTATTATCCATTTGTCTTTGATTCTAAAGCAGGTAGCGGCAATGTTGCAGGTTTCATTTCTGGACAAAAAGTTATGTTACCAGAAAATGTTCAAAGAAATAACACAGAACACTGGGAAGAGGTTCATATACCTGTTCCTCATTCACAATCTCTTGACATTCAAAATGACCTTATAATGATATCTTCTTTAGATGAGATTGGACAAATTGCTTTCAGTGGTATTACATCATTAAATCGAATACAAAGCATAGTATTTAATGCAGCATATAACACAAATGAGAATTTGTTAATCTGTGCCCCCACTGGAGCGGGTAAAACTAATGTTGCCATGCTAACTATAATTCATCAAATAAGGCAACATATGAACCAAGATGTTACAAAAAATCAATTCAAAATTATTTATATAGCACCAATGAAGGCATTGGCAGCAGAAATGACTGCTAATTTTAATAAAAGACTAAGCCGTCTTGGTATATCTGTACGTGAATTAACTGGTGACATGCAATTAACAAAACTAGAAATTCAACAAACTCATATGATAGTAACAACTCCTGAAAAATGGGATATTGTTACAAGAAAAGGAACAGGAGATATAGCTCTTACAAGTATTGTAAAACTATTAATTATTGATGAAGTGCATTTATTGCATGGTGATAGAGGTCCTGTAGTTGAAGCAATAGTTGCACGAACATTAAGACAAGTAGAAACATCTCAAAGCATGATCCGTATAGTTGGACTTTCAGCCACACTACCAAACTATGTAGATGTTGCAAGATTTCTTAGAGTAAATCCTTATAAGGGTTTGTTTTACTTTGATCATCGATTTCGTCCTGTTCCTTTGAGTCAAACCTTTATTGGAATAAAAGCACAACGGCCAATACTACAAACGCAGCAAATGGATCAAGCATGTTATGATAAAGTTATTGACATGGTACGCGAAGGACATCAAGTTATGGTCTTTGTACATGCTCGCAATGCCACTGTTAGAATGGCTAATGTGATAAAAGAATTAGCAATAAAAAATGAAACATATAAGCTATTTTTATCAGATGCACAAACAAAATTTATGAACAAAGCATTTAGTAAATCACGAAATAAATACCTTGCAGATTTGTTTAACAGTGGCTTATCGATTCATCATGCAGGTATGTTACGTTCAGATAGAAATCTGGTTGAAAAATACTTTTCTGAAGGTTTGATAAAAGTACTTGTTTGTACATCTACCCTTGCTTGGGGTGTAAATTTACCTGCACATGCTGTCATTATAAGAGGAACACAAATATATGATTCTAAGCATGGTACATATATTGATTTGAGTATACTTGATGTTCTACAAATTTTTGGTCGTGCTGGTAGACCACAATTTGATACGTCTGGTCATGCAATCATAATAACAACTCATAATAAACTATCACATTATTTGTCACTTTTAACTAATCAAATACCCATTGAAAGTAGTTTCATAACTTACTTAGCAGATAATTTAAATGCAGAGATTGCATTGGGTACAATATCAAATGTGGAAGAAGCTGTTGAGTGGCTAAGTTACACTTATCTTTTCGTACGAATGAAATTAAATTATTTAGAATACGGCATACCATATCAGACTATCATAGATGATGCACATTTGGAACAGAAACGAAAGGAATTAATTGATACAGCAGCAAAAGCACTAGATAAAGCTAAAATGATTCGATACAATATACAAACTGGTGATGTTAATACTACAGATTTAGGACGCATTGCAAGTCATTATTATCTTAAATATGATACAGTTGAGATTTTTAACGAATTATCAAAGAATGTCATGACTGAAGCAGATATTCTTGCAATGATCTCGCGTTCTCAAGAATTTGAACAATTGAAAGTGAGAGACGATGAAATGCAAGAATTAGACCGTTTATGTCATACATATTGTGAACTTGTACCAAAAGGAGGAGTAGAAAATATTTATGGCAAAGTGAACATTTTGATACAAACTTATTTATCAAGAGGATGGGTTGATTCATTTTCACTAACATCAGATTTAGCATACATCACACAAAATGCTGTACGTATATGTAGAGCACTATTTGAAATAATGCTAAGACAAAATAATGCAATAATGGCAGGTCGTTTGTTGGAAATGGCTAAAATGCTTGAATTGCAACAATGGGATCACATGACTCCATTACGTCAATTTTCTTGTTTATCTTCAGAAATTATCACCAAAATAGAAGAACGCGATATTACAATAGATAAATTGATGGATATGGATGTTAAAGAAATAGGAATCATTCTATACAATCAAAAAGCAGCTGCTTTGGTAAAAAAATGTTGCAGTGAACTTCCTGCATTAGAAATGGAATCTATCTTACAACCTATTACAAGAACTGTTTTACGAATACGTTTACAAATTAGGCCTCAGTTTCGATGGAATGACGCAGTTCACGGCAAAAATTCAGAAGCATTTTGGATATGGATTGAAGATCCAGATAATAATCTTATATATCATCATGAGTATTTTATTTTAACAAAAAAAATGGTTGTTAAAAATCTTGAACAAGAAATCGTGATGACCATACCATTATGCGAGCCATTACCTAACCAATATTTAGTTAAAGCAACAAGTGATCATTGGCTTGGTTGTGAAAATATGCTGTCTTTAACATTTCGTGATTTAATTTTACCAGATAGTCATCCACCACATACAAATTTATTAGAGTTACAACCATTATCTATAAAAGCATTGAAGGACTCATCTTTTGAGAAACTCTATAAATTTTCTCATTTTAACCCAATACAAACACAAATTTTTCATTGTCTATATTACACGGATAATAATGTGCTTCTAGGAGCTCCAACAGGTTCTGGTAAAACAATTGCTGCAGAAGTAGCTATGTTTAGAATATTTAAACAATATCCAGATCAAAAGGTTGTTTATATAGCACCTTTGAAAGCTTTGGTTCGTGAAAGAATGCGTGACTGGAAAATTAGACTTGAAGAAAAATTAGGAAAAAAGGTAGTTGAATTAACAGGAGATGTAACTCCTGATATAAAAATTATTGCTAATGCTAGTGTAATAGTTACAACTCCAGAGAAATGGGATGGTATTAGTAGAAGTTGGCAAACAAGAAATTATGTTCAAAAAGTAGGACTAATAGTTATAGATGAAATCCATCTTCTAGGAGAAGATCGTGGACCAGTGTTAGAAGTTATTATTTCAAGAACAAATTTTATTTCTTCGCATACTTCAAGAAAATTGAGAATTGTTGGTCTTTCTACAGCACTGGCTAATGCAGTAGATCTAGCTAATTGGCTAGGAATAAAGGAAATGGGTCTTTATAATTTCCGTCCATCTGTTAGACCTGTACCATTGGAGGTTCACATTAATGGATTTCCAGGAAAACATTATTGTCCACGTATGGCAACAATGAATAGACCAACTTTTCAAGCAATCAGACAATATTCACCTTCTAATCCATCACTGGTTTTTGTATCTTCACGCAGACAAACGCGTTTGACCGCATTAGATTTGATCGCTTATCTTGCAGCAGAAGACAATCCTAAACAGTGGTTACATATGCCTGATGAAGAAATGGATAATATTTTAGAAAATATTAAGGACTCAAATTTAAAACTTACTCTTGCTTTTGGAATTGGTCTTCACCATGCTGGATTACACGACAAAGATAGACAAACAGTTGAAGAATTATTTGTCAATAACAAAATACAGGTATTAATTACAACAGCAACATTGGCTTGGGGCGTAAATTTCCCTGCTCATTTGGTTGTAATAAAAGGTACAGAATACTATGATGGCAAAACAAAGCGTTATGTGGATATGCCAATAACAGATGTGTTACAAATGATGGGTAGAGCTGGTAGACCACAATTTGATGATTCGGGTGTAGCTGTTGTCCTTGTACATGATCTGAAGAAAAGTTTTTATAAGAAATTTTTATATGAACCATTTCCTGTTGAGTCAAGTTTATTAGCAGTATTGCCAGATCATGCAAATGCTGAAATTGTAGCTGGAACAATAAAAAATAAGCAAGAATTTCTGGATTATTTAACATGGACATATTTCTTCAGAAGATTAATGAAAAATCCAAAGTATTATAACTTAGATACTTTAGAACCCCATACAATTAATCAATATTTATCATCTTTAGTAGACAGTACAGTAAAAGTGCTAATGGATTCACATTGCATAGATTACAACGAGGTAAGTGTTGATCTTGATGTAGAAATAATTCTTAATTTAGAATTAAAATTTTATATTACACATATTTATTTTGTTTGTCATTTTAATGCCAAAATTATATTTTCTTAGGAAGATAATATACTATATCCTCTCTCAATGGGCAAGATAGCTTCATTTTATTATTTATCTCATCATACTATGTTAATGTTTGAACAATCATTAGTAGAAAATCTTGCTTTACATGAATATTTGAAGATTTTATGTAATTCACGTGAATATAATGAACTTCCTGTCAGACATAATGAAGAATTACTCAATGAGTAAGTATAAATGCTGTATATTATTTATAGTGTTATCTTTTAAATAATAAAAATATAACTGGTTCAATATTTTACAGGGATTTAGCAAAAATGTGCCGTTACCAAGTGGATCAATACACATATGATTCACCTAATACAAAAGCTTATCTTTTGCTCCAGGCACATTTCTCTAGACTTCCACTTCCATGTACAGATTATATCACTGACTTAAAATCAGTCCTTGATCAAGCAATTAGGATAATTCAGGTATGTATGAGCAATTTACAATGATAGTACAATAATTATCAAGTGCTAATTATTTAGCACTTTTCATACAAATATTTTTTTATGACTTACATTAAATTAAAATTTCAGGCAATGATAGATATTGTTGCTGAGAAGGGTTGGTTAGCAAGTACACTTAGAATAATGCAGTTACTGCAAATGGTAATACAAGCTAGATGGATAGATGAACCTGCGGTCATTACCTTACCTCACATAAATAAGGAACATTTGCCTTTATTTTCTTCTTTACCAGCACCTCTTCCTGTATTATGTGCCTCTACATTTAATAATTACAATCGACTTTTGAAGGCTTTAAGCAAGGAATTTCATGAAGAACAGATACATCAGGTAAGCATCTTTTAATGAAAAATATATTCTTTTTGTTAATGTTTTTGTGTCCAATCACGTAAAACTTATTTTGTTTTAGATACATCAAGTTATCAAAGAAATGCCAATTCTGTTTATTGATTTAATATTATCTGGTAATTGGGAGGATGGCACTGAAAAGAAAATACCACTACAAACAAATTATAGTCATGTTATTGATCTACATCAAGGTCAAGATTATACATTAATCATTGGAATGAAAAGAAAAAATCACTCCAATACATTGAAAGCACATTGTCCTATGTACCAAAAAGGGAAAGATGAAGGCTGGTTTTTAGTATTAGGTGATATTTCACAACGAGAATTATGGGCCTTGAAAAGAGTAAATGGTGTTAACGATCAACATAAAATTTATCAATTACAATTCACATCACCTTATAATTTAGGTAAATTTTAAAGAACATGAGTATTAATATTTATATTTTTCTTTAGCTACTTCATATTAACATAATGTTCATATAATGTTAATGCTATTTTTTAGGGCCAATGAAACTGACATTTTATTTAATTTCGGATTGCTATATTGGCCTGGATCAACAGTATGATATTCAAGTAAATATAATACCTTAAAATAAAATTCTAGAACATAAATAAAAAAATATATATATATTAGATTAAGAAATATAAGTTTTACTTCGTATACTACTTTGTATATATATTGTACAGTTATGTATACATATTAGGTATCTATGAACACAACAAATATAGTTTTCTTTACTTAATTTTATTAGACAGCTATGAAACAATATGTGTGGATTATTCCCGATTTTTCATACAAATATAAACATTATCTTAGTATATAAAGATAGAAAAAGCAACATGTACAGGATCACTTTTACAATTCCATAGATACATTCTATGGAAATCTTACAAATAATGAATTATTTTTTTGTTATTAATTATGTTCTATTTTATTATTAAGCAGTTTTTTGAGTTCAAATACTAAAGAATATTTTTCCTTTTATATTAAGAAATTTGTAACAGTATAAAAAATAAACGTATAGATGAATATTAAAGACAGTATGTTACAAAACACTGCTTATTCATCGACCCCATTTCATTCTTATAATATGTTATAACAATAAAGTAAGAATAACTCAGCTTGTGTTATATTTGCTTAAATAATAAAATATGGGATAGGAAGGATATGAGATCATTCCATTGCTTTGTTTTGAAAAACTATATATAACATGTTTTAAGTTTTTGTAGGAGTTCTTCATTAATACCAGTTCTTTTCATATAATAACATATGAATTAACACAGAATACGTAATTTTACTAATGACATAGAAGAGCTATAGAATGATTGATTAACAGATATTTACAATTTTTAATGAAAAAATTTAAGACGACTAGAATGTATATTTTATTTACTTAATTTTTCATTAAAATCATTTTTCAATAGCTGTGTAATTAGACTTTTACTGGAACTGTAGACTACTTAAGAAAAATAATAAATATACGCACATTCGTAATTTTTAGACTATTATTTAATCATTTCATTGAAGTGCTGAAAGAAATATAGTCTGTATGTATAAGATATTGACTTTTTGCTCCAAATAGTAAAGTATTAAAAAACTATATTATTCTCTTCATTGTCAGTAGTTATACTTAGTCTCCTTTCATGTATAAATTATATATTATATAGTTAAATAATTAACTACATGGCTGCATTTCCAATCAAAGCAAAGAAATACTTAAGCTCCTTCCTTTATTGCAATAATTATGGAAGTACTGAATACGTTTTGTAAGTATTAAAAGAAAATGCACTTATACAAAACATTTTGACATTGTTAGTAGTATACATTAATTTGCATTGTAACAATCAAATATGTTCTTTTGAGCAGAGGGTAACTCTTCCATATTGTGATTGATAATACCAGCCATAGTATCTTTTAGTATCTTAATCTATGGTTCATATAGCTGGACTTTTTACAATATGACTCATATTTTTATTCAATTTAGTTACCACACTCAGCAAATATCTTCACTCTCAGATGTTATTGATCATAGTGAAATAATGTACATCACTCAAGAACTAAGGAAGCACTTGCATAACTAACTGAACTATCATTCATGTTATTGCATTGGCTACTTTGAGCATATTTCAAAAATTTTAGATTCATTTTTTGACCATTAGTATTTCCTTTTAAACTATGAATTGCCTGAAATTAAGATGTTATGTTAATAATAGAAAAAAATAATTTATTTTATAATAAATATTTTAATATTACCTGTAGCAAAACACCAATTGGATGACGACCGCATATGGTATTACCATATTTTTTAAGATAATCCGTAAACATTGTTGGGTTTAACGTTTCTATTATATCCATACCCTAACAACAGTCAGTAAAATAAATAAGAAATCTTATTTAATAGTAAAAAAAATATTTAGCAATGATACGATTATACTAAAAAATCATTGGTTTTTTTATGTGGCATTATGCATAAAACCAATGCCTACCATCTTGTCAAGATTTTGAATGGATCTGTGAATTGGTCCACAAGATCTATCATAATATGTATAACGAAATCGTTGTCCCCAATGACAAAAATCTGAAGAAATAACAAACAATGTCTGAGGATCAGCCAAATAAGGTGCCAATAACCTCCCATAAAGGGCTTCTCTTTCTGGAGTTAAAGATCCCACCAAAATAGGAATTATAGTAACAGAATCATTAAATCTGTAAAAAAAATTATATTGTAAAATATAATATAATCACTACATTATAATAAAAAATTATATTAATTAAATATACATACGCTTCCATAACTTTAGCTATAAATGGTAACTGCATTTCAATACTATGTTCCTCTTCATCCGTATTTAAATCCATCCATTCAAATTGCCCTGTTTCTTCAAGCTCTCTTCGTACTATCACATACAATACAAACAGTGTTTTGATAAATAAAAAATAGTTTATTTAAAAATAGATTCATTTTTTGACTAGTAAAAATTAAATCTTTGTACATCAATGTAAATTATGACTTCATATTATAAATATACCCAGTAATTTACCCATTATATTTTTATACGTTATTTATAATATACTTTTTAAACTATACCTTGTTGATCGATTTGTAGATCATATAATGGTGTACGATAGATGGAGGCAGAAGACAGGGCACATCCTGGTAGTCTCACATAGTGAGATGGGCCAAGAATAAATATCTTGCGACTGCATAATAACATGATACTCATTTTATGTATATTTCATAATTAATATTTTATTTATATTATATAACGAATATTTTAAAAATATTATGATATTTAAACTTACACAACTACTGGACTAATTTGACGATATGCAAAACCAGCACATGCTCCACAATAGCTATATCCTGCGTGCCTGAAAAATTTTGTTGACATTAAAGATAAATCAATAAAAGTAGCAATTATATAATATTCTGTGGTTACTAACGGGGCAATGATTGCCCTAGCAGGTCCATGAGATAGGTCTGCTGCACCCAGCCAACCTTCTAGTTGTTTATTCAATTCTGAACCTACAGCATATATTGCTAATTCAGATTTTGGGATTATCTTTTAGGACTTTCTTTTTTCAGAAATATATAAAAGTTTATATATGCATAACATTCTTTCCATATAATTTTATAATTATATAGACTGTGTAGCATTTTATCTTTTCTTCTGGATAGTTTCATAACGTTTGATACGATTATATTCCTTGAACCTGCATTAGTGTATCAAAATTATTAAATAATCTATTTGATAATCATTTAATTTATCAAATAAATCTAAACTCTATAAAAAAACAATGTTTAAATTTATGTAACATCGTGATGTTTTATAATCTATTTATAACATTTAAGTGAACTAGATGCAACCTAGATTTGCATAAATTTTGCCATCTTACCACCATCTCCATTATATTGATAACACAGTTAATGTTCGCTAATAATCTTGCCTTACATGTTTAAATGTTGAAAACTTAAATTAAATTAATACTATATCAAATGATAACTAGTCAGTGGTACCTTTTATTTTTAAATAATATTCAATATTTATATTTTATAATTAATAATCAATATACTCCTTTATCAAAGTGTAAACATATTCTACGACATATTTTTCACATAATCTTACTTACAGAATTAAATATTGTATCACTTCTTATACAGAATAATAAAACAATATGACGTAAAAATCTGAGAAATATATTTTCGTGCCAACGCAATCTTTATTAAATAAACAATAATTTTGAACGTCACTTACCAGAATCTGAGTACCAACTACCAGCATGAGTTGCTCTTCTAATTAATGCCATGTCTATATTTGACTTCGCCAAACACTCACGTTGTATCTTGTCAGTTTTATTTCCGATAACTTTGAAAAATTCTTTCATAAATTATGATGTAAATACAGTTTAGTAATTTATCACTACTTCAACGCAAAATGTTTATAAAACTATCGCAAACGCACGGTTCAGTCTCGTTCATAGAGTATGTAACGATGTATTGAAGTGCATTAGGGCTGAAGTCATGATTCGGTGCTAAATATGGTGATTTTTTTGTCAAACTTGCGATTTTAGGATCACATGAAAATGATCGGATATCGGAACTTTATAAAATACATCCAATCGTATGAAAAATAAAACAAACAGCGTTCCCTTATTGGTCATTTTGTCAAAAATGTGTCTTTATACTTTTAACATATTTTTAATAAAACACGATTAAGATACGTTTTATTATTAACAATTTAAACAAGGATTTTAGATTTCCTTTGGTTGAATTGGGTTAAGGTTATAAGAACTACGTGGAAAAATATGCGTGTGCATGCACGTGTATAGATCAAGCGATTGCTCGAAAACTAGGGAAATTGAGTTGTATCGTAACTCATCGGGCGAAAGTATTTAGTAACGACGTGAAATGATTAATAAATTTCTCATTTTATTAAAATAACTGTTTGTTGCAAATTCGTACAAACAATTATGAGTTTGCACATACAAAAAAGTTTAGGACAACTTTATTAATAATACAGTACGTTAGTTGGTACTGATTGTGCCGTCTATGAACTGAATATTTTCAATCCTTGCAAGGTACGGTCGAATTGTTCACTTCGCGTTTGTAGTGTTCGCATTGTAGTGTTGTGTTCGTAATGTGAGCACGAATTTGATTTAAGGTAATATATTATATTTTATTACATATCTTATAATCATTTAATTATTTTAGGTTAAATCTTTTTACTTATAGATATTTTAAATATCACGTATTATGTTTGTGCATCCTTGATCAAAACATCACGATATCCTAATTTACCTATCTGTGCCGTGATTATAATCTTTTACAAATTTTTAAATCCGGACTTTGGTTTTATTTCGTAAGAAATAGTAAACTTTTTAAACTGATCATATCTACTCCATTCTACAATTTTGTACATACATGGATTATATTATAATTATCTAACCTATATAATGATTAAAACAGTACTCCAAGGTAGCATCTGATTAATCAGAATATCAAAAATTTTTCTTATAAAGTTAATTTTTCTTTAACCGGAATAATGAAATATTGGTGTAATGTATGTTTATGGGTTAATGTATTTTATGCAAATTATATAAAAAGCTGTTCTTTTATTCAAATAATATATAAATTGACTCATTAAAAGTTTTATCTTATGCTTTGTGCTCGTTATAATAATTGTGTTTACATATATGTAAAAATGTACAAGTTCAAGGATGTATGAATATATATATATATATATATATATATATTTTTTTTTGTCTCACAAAACTAAAATAATATCTTTTTTGATGTAAGCATATATAAATATACCAAAAATATATTAGTTATATTTAAATGTTTTGTTTTTGTTTTATATCCATAGGACATTTGAACATCCAAGATGTCAGTCCATTACAAGTTCAAGTCTACATTGGACTATGATACTGTTTCTTTTGATGGGTTACACATTTCAGTAGCAGATCTGAAAAAAGCTATTTTTCACCAGAAGCGTATTGGAAAAAATACTGATTTTGACCTACAGATAACAAATGCACAAACAAAAGAAGGCAATTCTTCCTAATGTTATTATCATATATATTATTGAATTATAAAGAATAACGTAATTATGCAAGCATTTCATTTTTAGATTATACAGATGACAATGCTTTAATAGCAAAGAATACTAGCCTCATTGTTGCTAGAGTTCCACTAACAGTCCAGCAAAAAAGGTCTTGGGACCGAAATGAAGCACCTTCATTCAGTAATTTAAAAGATGAAGCCAATTTGGGACGTGCCGTAGATCTTACAAGGCTTGATGGCTCAGAAGAAGATAAAATTCGGGCAATGATGACCCAATCAACCCAAGATTATGATCCCTCAAAGTATGTATAAAAAGTCAAAAGTTTAGCTATGCTTATTATTGATGCTTTTATACAATAAAATAAAATATACTGGTATATAGTTAAAAAGTAGTTAAGAAATTGTTATAATTATTCGTATATAAAACTATTTATATACTTCTTTTCTCAGCTATATGAAAATACGAGGTGCAAATCAAACGGGAGATGTACCTACAAACTATCGTTGTTACAAGTGTCATCAACCTGGGCATTGGATAAAAAATTGTCCTCTTGGCACAAACCAAGAACCAATTGAAATTAAGAAAAGTACAGGAATTCCTAGGAGTTTCATGGTACCAGTTGAAGGCCCATTAGTACCGGGTGCAATGATGACACCTACAGGACAATATGCTGTTCCTGCTATTGACCAGTAAGTTATCATTTCAGAAATAGATAGAATTGTATAGTTAATGTCAATTAATAGAATTAGAAATGTAATCATTTTTATATTTATCATGATTATTTTAGTCAAGCATACAAAGAAGGTAAAAAGGAAAAACCACCATTTTCTCAAGATCCTGAACCTATTGTGGAAAAACCAGAAATACCAGAGGACTTATTGTGTAATATTTGTAAGGATTTGCTAACTGATGCAGTTATGATACCATGCTGTGGGAATTCCTTCTGTGATGAGTGTAAAGTTATATTTTTATTAAATGTAAAATAAAATTCTATAATAGTGTATATTATTACATATTAATAATTATTTCATGCAATAGGTATTCGCACATTTTTATTAGAGTCTGAGGAACACGAATGTCCAGATTGTAATGAGAAAGATGTTTCACCCGAAACGCTTATACCAAATCGATTTTTACGTAATGCAGTTATGAACTTTAAAAATGAAACTGGATATGCTAAGCGACAAACATATAGACCTGCACCAATTAGCCAACCGATAACACAACCAGAACCACCAAAAGTTGAAATACCACAACAACCTACTGTACAAACTACTGGCCAAACTAAATGTGCTCAAGCACCTAGTGTTGGTAGTACGTTAACAGAATATGTTGAACCAGCTGCTAATTTTGAGACCTTGCCACAACAATTTCCATCCACCAGTACACAACCACAAACTGCAACTAGTGAGTACTTTTTTTTTTTATGTATTTATGTATGTTGTTTCAATTGATTAAGACCTACAATTTTGACTGCTTGAAGAATTCCTTAAATAATAAATTCAAGTTATAAGCTTTTAAATGTATATATATTATTATTTATTACATTAAAATAACTGGAATGTTAAGTAAAGACTGGTTAGTAGTAGTTATTTTGGTTATATTCTAGTGTTAGAAGTAGAATTTGCTATTTTTTGTTATTATATTGTAGTTATATATTACCACTAAAAAAAGTGAAATAAAATGTTATTATACAACTACACAAAAAAGCTAATATAAAATATTAAAAAATTAAAAGACCCTTTAAATGGATATTTCATTTTGTTATTTAACCTTTGTCTAAATTATGCATAACAAATGTTATGTATAAAAATATGTTCATAAAAGATTGTTGATACGAAATACAGGGTTGGTAAGTTACTTTTAAAATTCCGTTAATCTTTAATTCTTACGCAAAAGAAATGACAGCCGCCATTATCGATGTGCGTAACGAGTCTACTTTTAATATTACATGTTTTCGTATGCTGTGACTTGAGAAAACTGTGCTTAATTAATGTTTCCTCAGTTGATTCTTTTATAAACTCGTAATGTAACATGTCCTGACTGTATAGCTTAAAGTTTATTTTACCAGCTGATATCGTATCGTATCTAACCTCAATTATATACCAAATGTAAAGTTCTTACAGCAAATTTCATATAAAATGTTAATGATTAGCAATATTACATAAATAATCATTAACTAATTCTCCCTATATATCATCATATTTCTATATCTCTTTTTATTTCTTCTTATCATAGCACTTCCTGAATCTAATTCCGAGTCAGATCTACAAAGCGATTCCATAACAAAATTAACAACTGACGAAGAAGCAGAAGTCCCACCACCGCCAGGAACAGAACCATTATTACCAATTCCTGCTATTGGTAGCTCACCAGAAAGAGATCGTGAACGAAGTGATCCTCCAAGCCGTGACAAGAAAGATCGTGATAATGATTATAGTGGAGAAAGACAATCTAGAGAACGTCGAAGAAGTTTCAGTAGAGATGGTCATCGTGAAAGGTATTACATATAAGGATAGAGTAATTTTATGAAACAATATTGTAATGTAGTATAAAAAAGTCTTTACTTTAAACTGGACTTTACTAAAAATTATAGGAGTGGAGAGCGTGGTCGAAGAATGGAGAATTTACGAACAGTGAGTCGTAGGCGATCTTTATCACCTAGACACTCTCAACACAGTGATTATCCATCTCAGGGAAACGCATTGCCACATGTAATGAACCAACCTCCTTCAAAATCTTATCAAGGCATGCCACCAGATGATGGACACTATTCCTCTAGTATGCATTATGATAGTGGGATGCGAAGATCAACAGAAGATCGGCCTGGAACTCCTACTGTATGTTTAATACATAGAAGTATTTTATCATTATCTTGTTAGGCATAACGTATTATATATTTATAAAAAATATATAAAATATATTTTTATAATTATAGGTTGATGAACCCCACTTACATGTTCCTACTTCTGGAAATCAGCCACCTCTGCTACCATTTCCACCAGGAGAAGATCGTATACCACAACCAAATTATAATCAACCTCCACCTAATGCACAGCCACATAATCCTCCACTTTTACCAGATCCGTATATGACTCATCGTATACCAATGTATCCTCATCAACAAGGTTCACATTATGGTCCACCAAGATATGAAAGACCACCTTATCAGCAACAAGGATATAGGCCATCTCAACCACCACGTAATTACAATGGGCCACCAAGACCAATTCGTGGAATACATCATAGTAAGCATTACTATATTGCATGTATATTAATAGAATATTTGATTGAATGTGTATTTATTAAATACGCTATATATATTTTTGTTTAGTTGGATATAGAGGTATACAGCCACCACCACCAGGATTGGGGAGAAACGTACATAATGGAAACCCACCTGGGTGAGTTTAAGTTCGCCTAGTATGTACATATAATGTAAATGTATAATACAATCTCATTTTGTTTGTTACTGATTAGTATTATTGACGATCCATTGGAAGCATTTGAAAGAATGCTCAGAGAAAAAGATGAAAGAGACAGGAGACTTGGGAAACATAGAAGAAGGAGTAGGACACGATCGAGATCTCGTAGTTATACCAGATCTAGGTCACGTTCTTTCAGTCGAAGATCACCATTTCCTGGTCGCATAAGTCGATCACGAAGTCCTCCTAAAAGAAGGTCATCAAGATCTCCCTTGCCATTAAGAGCACGTAGTCGTACTCCTAAGCGTAGATCGAGAAGTGGTAGTTTCTCCATCAGCAGGTAATTAATAGGACACTTTTATCAAAATGAACATATCTTCCATAATACAAGTATTTATTTCATATGTTTAGATCAAGATCATATTCACGAAGTCAATCTCCTAGATTATCTATACCTCGAGACAGAGATAGGGATCGAGATAGAGACAGAGATAGAGATCGAGACCGAGATAGAGAAAGAGATAGGGAGAGGGATCGTGAACGCGATAGAGAAAGAGATCGTGAACGTGATAGAGATCGAGATCGAGAAATACTACCTAGATATAGGTCTCCATTAAGATCACCACCAAGGTATGTATTCTAGTCTTTTTGTATTATTTCTTTTGTTTTTCTTCGATATTCTGAACTTTCGTTATAGTAACAAGTGTATCATTTTTATTACAGATTTCAAAGAGATCGAGATCGTGAAAGAGAACGTCCTCGATCACGAGAACCTCGAGATGGATATAATAGTTATTACAATGATTCCCCGGCACATGAATATCAATTCAGAGATCGAGAACGTGACTTACCACCCAGAGACAGACCGATATCTAGATATCCACTAAGAAATCAACCATCCCAGCATAACATACCACCATTGTTGCCTCATCTAGTCACTGGAGGTCACCCACCACCGCTTATGTCATTGGGACCTCCACCTTCGGACAGGAAAGACTATTATGATTCCTACAACAGGTATTTTCGCCTCAATAGTATTTCAATTCATGTAAATGTTAAGCAAATTATCTATCAACATACTTATACCATTGTTCTGATTATACAATGGTTTTGAGTATATAACTAATAGAGCACGAGCGATAGAAATAATTTTATGGTCACATTTCTTGCAAACCGTGTGTACAATAATTTTTTAAATGTTTTTATTATTGTGTAAATAATAAAAACGTTAAAAAGTATACATATGTGCACTTTGTACATAATAAGCATAAGCTTGGTACATAAGTTTGGTACATTCAGTGTATATTGCATTGATAATTGTTTATACACATGTACATATCAATTTTTTTACATAATTTTATGAGAATTTGATAACAATGATAGCTTGCTATCCATTGACTAGCTATTTAGTCAAATGATTAATTAGACAAGATGATGATCTTCATTTATAAGTATAAAACATTCCAAACTTATGCAATTATCCTAAACACGCGTTATTTATTAACTTTATCATTAGCATTACGCAATAATGGTAGATAAAAGATCGTATGTTGTGAGAAAAGCGCTGATAATTTAATACAAGATATTATACAAATTGTATACAATTTTCTTACTGTTGAAAGTAAGAAAAACCAAGCAAGCAAAGAATTTTTACATTAAGGAGCAGTACAAATGAATGCTTCATTGAATACATATTATTTCATATATTATAATGTACTCCCATGATTTTGCCGATATGTTGAGGGTGGTATTGCAATTTGATATTGCTGAATAAAGGAACTGTGAACAATGACATATCTAACATTAAAGTGATTTTTTGAAGTTAAAACTTGATCACATATTAATATGTGCAGACTGATATTAATAACAAAAGTTGCAACAAATGTTTGTGAGATGTAACACAGTATTTATCTTTATATTGTAATAATTATGTGCATTTTTAGTCTTAGTATATACATTGATAGAAATAACATATCACAAAAGTTGTGTTATTAACGTACATCAATATAACATTATTCAAAATTATTTATTTTACCATAAACTAATAATATTCCGTAACAAATCATGATGCAGTTAAGTTCTTCAAACATGTTTGAGACCTAATGCATCATTTGCTATTAGAGTGAACTAGACTTGTGATCATGTTACGGACTGTGATAATATATATATATAAAAGAATAGTATTAAAATTATATTTTATGAAGAATTTAGATACCAATTTAAATAAATTCATGAATGACAGGATGTGTGTATGCGGGTGTGTGCATTATACACGTATATATTCTGTTGTATTGTTTTGTTGTATTTTTTGTTATAAAGCACAATGTATACTATATCATATTTTTATTAAAACATGATAATCTACTAGAATGTTACGTATGAAATGGATTTATAAAATTTAAATCTCATTTAAGCAGAACATTGTATTTCTCTTATAATTGTAATAGTATTTATCTTTTTATATACATAAAAAATATAATGATTAACTTTTTGCTTTGTAATATGTTAATTTGTTTAATATAGTATAATACACATCTTTAGGGCAACTGTATTAAAGAAACACATTTGGACACAATTTATAATTACTGATGAGATATTAATTTTTAGTGGAATTGGAACCTAAAATCAAGTCATAATGTTTTAATTATTAATGTTTCTATTTTTCCATTATCTTTTTCTATATTTATCAATTGTTTTTTTGTATGTTATTATTTAACTCTATTGAGAAAACTTTTAAAATAGGAATGAAGATTAACAATATAAAAAGTAATTGCATATTTTAATAATATAACAGAAATGCCATAATATAAAATTTACTAATTCTATATTGAAGATATACTCCACTAATCAATGCAAATGTGATTTGAAGTAATACACTTCAAATGTACAAATATGTGATATAAAATGCTTGTATATTTAATTACTTGTTCATTAAACTTCTCTACTTCATTGACTTTTTAAATTTAAGATTATATAATTAGGAAGTGTTAATGCTGATTTAAGAAAAATAATAAATATTAATTTGTATTATGACATGAAACGAAATAACTTGTTTTACTTAATGAGAGAGAGCAAGAAAGATTATATTATTTTCATCAATTTTTTTATATAATGGAATATTGAAGTTTATATGAATATTGACCTTTATAATTATGTATTCTCCAAAACATGTCAAATATTTACAATTTCTAATGATATCATGATAGTAATAGTAACGTTCACTTTTGAAGTCTTGTTTGCAATAATTTTTGAAGAAATATTATTTAAGTATAACTTTTAAGTATACACTTTGTAAGTTAGCCTTTGGCTTTATTCTAAATATGTATTAGTGTAATTAATTCAACATCATAAAAGGTGGCTTTTTATCATAGCTATTGCTATGTAATTTAAAATTTTGGTTGTATCAATATTATTAGTTATAACATACATATATCTAAGAATTTATTGTGTACATTACTTAAGATTTTGTATTAATTGTTCTGTATTATTTTGCTCCAGTACACATTTATTAAGGAAGTTGGATAATGTTAATATTGAATATTATGTAAAACAAACAGTATTATTATAGTATTATTATGTTTCTCTTCGTAACATAGCTAATTTTTTGTGTAATTTTATTGAACATATGTGTGTTCTATTTTATTCTATTAAATTTATAAAATATTATTTTATATGTATAACACAAACTATTATTTTCCATGAAGCTACACGTCACCATTACTTAATCATTGTCACTTTCATTGCATGTATATAACATGTTATTATACATATATTAATATTACGTTATATAAAATAAGAGTAATCAAAAAGTGAAAGAAGAAGAAAGAAGCAAGGAAAAATTTGATCAACATGGACCAACTTGGAGATTGCAGAAGCTACCCAGCTGATTGACACGTCTACATGGTTTCTGAATCAGGTGAATTCAGGGCCAAATCAACATTTGTAACAAAATAAAAAAAAACATCTTTATTTTTGTTAAATTGCAGTGCTTGAAGCAAGAGGTATTACTGAACACGTTAAAAATGTTTATGAAACACAAATTACCTTAATGGTAGAAATTACAATCTGGCTGACTCTTGTATATTTTTGAATAAGTACATACTTTATTATACTTTGGTGAGTAAATTTACTTTACGGAGAGACTATTAGCAAATAGTACATAATTAATATAATATTTATGTATTTCCCTTGCTGCACTTAATATGTACAAAAAGTTATAAATGTTGGTTTAATCATTTCATGTATTTTTATGATACTTTATTCTATTATTTAAAAGATTTGAGTAACAGATCATTCTTAGTTATACCTTGTAGAATGTTTCAGCTTTAAAAAATCTTTCAAATGTGGATGAAATGGTTTTGTAAAGTCTTATTTTAAATATTTGATTTGTTATCAGTTACAACATAACACATTTCATTGGTTATAAAACTCTTTTTAATCTTACAAGATATTTATTCAAATTAAACATAATATCAAAAATACATTAATCAATTTAATTATTGTATTAAATTATATACATTTTTATATTAAACAGAAATAATTTATAGATATTATTCTTATTGCATTTATTGTCAAAAGTAAGTTTATAATTTTGATAACTCTCTATACGAGATAAAACATCCTATTTATAGTTGACATGATAGAAGATGCATTGTGCTTACTTTTACCTACTTTTAAAGTGATAATTCCCTTCTAAATTGATATGCCTTCAAAAGTAAAGGGTATTAGTGGATATGCGAAAATATCAAGGATGTATAAAAGTTGTATACTAATTTTTTTACTTTGATATATAAAGAAAGTTATCGCTTCTGTTTTTATTATGTAACAGATATATGATCAGCTTTCTTTACTTTTTGTCAACAGGTATTCTGGACCTTCTCAACGTTTTGGTAGCCCACTTCGAGATCCACCTCATAAACGATTCGACGATGTTGCACCTCCAGGAACCGAAGGGTATTATGATCTTTCTCCTCCAGGTGTTGAACATTTGGACAGACCTTTACGTGAAGATCGCGAACGACCGCGTCTATTAAGAGATCAAGAAGACAGAGAGCATTCTTTGAAGGATCATGATACTGAAGATCGTGATAGATTGCCTTTTAGGGATGACAGGTAAGATATTTGCAGGGAAAATGAATAAAGAAATAATGAGAAACTAGGAATAACTCCAATAGTAATGTACGTATTTCCTTATTAAGGGTTCGGGAACGCGATGATCGTGGTAGAGAAGATAGAGATAGAAGACCTGTAAATAGAGATCGGGAGGAGCGTGATAGACCAGCATTACCAAGAGATCACGATGACAGAATACGAGAAAAAGATGAGCGAGATCGACGCGAGAAAGAGAAAGATCGTGATGAGAGACATCCCCGTGATCGACGTGACGAAGATAGACATGCAGAGAAGAAAGACTACGATAAAGATCGGTATGACTACTGTTTGTATTATAACTAATAATAATCTTTTACTTAAATAAAACTGACTATTTGGATTATAGTTACAGAGATGAAAGAGATCGCCACAGATTGGAAGACAAAACTCGTGTACGAGAAAAAGATAATAGACGTGATCGCGATTATGAGCCAGAAAAAGACAGAGACCGTCATGATCGATATGAAAGGCGTTCTATGGAAAGAAAGAAAAACAGGAAAAGTCCAACTCCATACTTGCAAAAATGTAAGAGCGAGGCGAAGGATATATCTCCCGAACGACTGAGAAAAAAGGAAAAGGAACATGAAGAAAAAATAGAAGATAAGAAGAAGGAGAAGAAGATTAAAGAGAAGAAGAAAAAGAAAGATAGCGACGAGAAGGAGCGTAAGAAGAAAAAGAAGAAAGAAAAGAAATCAGGACAGAAGGAAGTAATGAAAGAGGAACCAATTAAAATGACTGAAAATGAAGATACATCGACAGAAAATAAAACAGAAGCTACCTCGCCCGTTAAAACGGAGGCTGTTAAGCCAAGTAATGAAGATGATAATATCGATAACAGAATGGAGTGTATACCTAATGAATCCATTGTTCCTGCAAAAGAAGAATTTGAAGATAAATCTTTGGCTATGAATCCTGAACCACCTGAATATAACGAACCCAGTCCAGAAAGGCTGGAACATACAGAATTTGGTACAAATCCACCCAATCCTAATTTTAAACCTATACCAGAACTAAAATCAGAAATCAAGCCAATAGATAGCCTTTACAGTGGCTTAGATGATACAGAAATAAATACTGTGATTACAGAAAAATATTCTTTATTATCAGAAAATGAGATTGAGGAAAAAGAAACGGTATGCGAGGAAAAATCACCAAAGAAAGATGAGTTTTTGGCTCCTGTACCAGAACTTTCCAAATGGGAGAGAGACGACACGATAGAAAAATCTGACGATGTTTGTGAATCTCCTACGGAGAAAATGCAAATGGACGAACCAAAATCGATGAAAGTGGTTACTTCTGAAGTTTTGAAAAGAGCTGAGAATGCCATCTTTCAAAAGGCTATTAACGCGATAAGACCGATAGAAATCAAAAAGATTAGCGAGAGTAGAAAAATATTATATCAAAATCCAGAACCGAAAGTACTTGAAGCAGAACCGACTAGAGAACAACGGAAAAGTGTGAATGTAACTATTAATGTTGGTAGAAATGAAAGAAATGTAGAAATTACGGAACCTTTGAAGAAAGCAAAAATAGATCGGACAAAGTTCAAACCAGTTCCGGAAACTTACTCTCCAACGCGTCTATCTGCTAAGGAAAGACTTGGGGATAAAGTTGAAGATAATAAAGAAAGAAAAATTAGTCCAATAAAAGGATTTTTAGATAGGCGAGAAACGAAGAACGAAAATCAATCTAGAAGTCGATCTCCAAAGAGCACCAGAGATAAAAGAATATCACCGCTTATGGAAAGAAGAGTTGACTCTTCGTTGGGTATAGCAAGTACCGATCGTAAAGTATTTCTAGAAGATAGAAAACGAGATAAAGATAGAAGTGAACGTTCAAGGGATAGAAACGATTTCAGACATGAAAGGCATGAAATGAGGGATACAAGAATAGATTCGAGGCAAGAATTTCGATCGAATAGAGGTGATACAAAAGGAGAGCGATCGGATAAAGACAGGGAAAAAGATCGAGAACGAGAAAGGAGAGGTAGAACGCCACCGGGTGTATTTAAGAGAAATGAAGTCCCCAAAGTCGGTCTTGGCAAGCCTAAAGATGACGAAGACGATAGAAGGAGAGATAAAAAAGTAAGAGAAGACAAGAAGAGGAAAAAGGAACATCGCAGTAGAAGTAAGTCTAAAGAACATAAGAAACGTAAAGAGAAGAAACACAAAAAAGATAAAGACAAAAGCCAAGAGAAGAAGCAAAAGCACAGAGAAAATGTAATATTGAAAGAAAAGACAGAGACAAATGAAAATAAAATTAATTATGATAATCCAGAACCTCCACTTGTAGAAACTTTAAAGAAACAAAGAAAGAATCCAAGACTCGTATCCGATCGTAAACGCAGTATTCTCGATGAGTCTAGTTTCGAGCCTGATTACTCTGCATCCGATTCAGAATCTGAAGCGGAAGATGGCAAAGTTATAAGTTTACCTACTAAAAAATTGAAACTTGACGAATCAGAATTAGACAAGGATATGGATATAAAACCATTAAAGAAAAGATCTAAATCTACTAGTAGCGAAGATACATCTAGCAGTTCTGAAAGCACAAGTTCTGATTCTGAGAGTTCAGACGAATCACATAAAAAGAAGAAAAAGAAACATAAGAAGCATAAAAAGAAGAAGTCCACCAAAAAGGACAGCAGCTCAGAATCTGATAGTTATACCGATTCTTCTGAAACAAGCAGTGATGAAGAAAAGCACAGAAAAAAATCAAAAAAATCAAAAAGCAGGAGTAAGCAATCCAAGAAAAAGAAGAAGTCGAAACACAAATGACATCATTAGGTAATTTCGAAACTTTTGATGAAATACTGGTAAAAATTTTCTTTGGTAAATACTTTTTAAAATTGAAAAAAATCACAAGCACTGACAATTATATAAATTATTTACGAAAGTGATAAAGTGCATTGTTTTTTGCATATCCATAAATTGTAATAGATTACTGCTTTTCGTTGTATACATAATGTTAATACAAAGTTCAAAGTCACTTTGAACAATAATGATTATCAATTAATTATTTATTGACGAACAAATCTCATGGGTCATAAACAATTGTGGACATATACAGAGTAAACAATAATATTATGTTTCTTATGAAAGCATTTCTTCTATTTGGTAATATTATATGGCCTTTAGGTAATGATACTTTGATTTCAATGTTAAAGCTCCATAAGTATCATCAGTATAAGAAGAGATGTACATTATAGCTGTCAGTAGATCATAATATCCTTAAGATTTCCAATAATGGTATTGCTAAAGAACACCTATGTTTAGGATTTCTGCTATCTCAATGTTATATTGTACTTTCATAATGTAATATCTATATATATACATATAAGATGTCAGAAAATAAAAAAGAAAAATTCTTTTAACGTCTTTTCAAATTTATTTATACATTGAAACCTAGTTTTTCATATATACTTCTAATTCTAATGTATGACTTAAAATATATAAGAAATCTATAGCTTGTGTAGTTGATAAAATATCATAGTAACACAATTACATACAAAAAAGTTAATCAGTACAGTAAAATATAACATATAATAAATAAATAAATAAATAAATAAATCCAGCTTATGAAGTAAGCATAATATTACAGCTTTTATAATTATGAAAGCGTTGAAGAGAACTACAATTATATATATTATATAAATATTTTCTATTCTTACTGATATTATTTATTTCAATTAGTATAATACTTGCCATATCATTTTTACTGTAAGTTTTAAGCATACACCAAACCAATAGTATTGTAATAATTTATATTATAAATTATTCACATATAACAATGTCTGATTTACAGAAGTTGTCAAATGCAATACAAAAATAAATGTGCCTAATAATTCAACTATATTAATATATGTATATAATTGTATTCATGTATTTTTCATATGTTTTAATGTTTCTACAAGGCCACAAAGTAAAGGCAATTTTTTGCTTGTATCGGTCTCTTTAATTCCCAATGTTTGTGCTAACAATGCTCGATCGTATGGATGTTTTGAAAGATCACATTCTGAAATTAATGTATCAATCTTTAGTAAATTTTATATTTCTTAAAAGTAATACAGATTATATGATGTAACTTAATCTTTTTCTACCTGCAATAAAGACAGTTGAACTATATTTAAATCCCATCCAATCTAAATACTCTCTGACAAGCTCGTTAAAAATTATAATATCAGAAGATTGTTTGGAACAATGTACTTTACTATCTGGATTAGAACTATCTAATAATTTGAAAACTTCAGTTCTCATTTCAGCCCTTATACGACCAAGTTCTCCACCAGCTTCTAAAGATTCCTTTACCGCTGTGAAAAAAAAAATACACAATAATTATATACTTCATACGTTTGTAGTAACGTACGCAGTTATTTGATTAAAAAGATATACGTTAAAATGACACCTCTAATTTTCAATACATACCATTCACTAAATCTTTTTCCGTTGTCATTTTTATTGACTTCTGTTATATCGATATATGTAAATAACATTCATGTACGCGTATACGATGTGTAAAACCAATTTAAAATTCGGGAAGTATATTCAAAATATTATTTAAAACAACCTCCAAATGTCATACATAGATCCTTTCGCGTATTGCAATAGCACTGTGCTGCGATCTTGCGGATATGAAAAGAGGACGGAAGCGTAACATGAAAATTTAATAATAAGATAACACGCCAATCAACGATTTTCATTTATTGATAAGTGATTTCATAGAAACGCTCTCGAACATTATTGAGAATATTCCTGTTTAGAGATGGTACATTTCTGAACGTACCTCGTTAGTAGTAGCGTGGCCTATTTAATCCCCTCTCGCCTCTTGCGCTTTACCGTCGTCTTTACTTGTCCCTGCTACAGTAACGTCTTTCTGCTAGTTTGACGTTTGTTGGATAAGTCAATTTGTTTCGTGTACCGAGTTCGAATAATCCCAACAATCATAAGGAAATACTTGAAATTTCTATTTATTTATCTGTATGCCTTGCGTAAGCCCGCATCATTTTAAATCTTCCATGAGTAAGTTATTTATTGATTTCGATATGATACTTAATAACATGCGTCAATATTCTCAATCTCGTAAACATACATCATTCGAAAATGATATTCCAGTTATCAAATTTCGTATCTTAATAAAACAGTTAGCGGTCAACAGTTATCAACACCCTTTGTTTGCTGCTAAATTCAGACTTGCTTTTACTTTCCAAAAAATGGTTTGTACCTCGTGCACTTTTCAATCGCGTTACTAATAACGAATTTCTACAATTTTGATTATTGTACACATGATATAGAAGCATTTTTTATTGCTCACGTCTCCTGTAAAGTACAAACGTTTGTACTTAGAAATAAATTACTAAACGTTGTCAAGTTTACAAGGTTTTTTCTCTTTGTAATTATTTGTGCATATATTCATTAAAGTTTTTTAAGTTTCACATAGTACGTAAAGGTAATATTAGTAACAGTAAACATTGTAACACATTAAATATAATAATATATCAAAAGAAATGAATTTAATCTAACCTCTGTGTTAAGAATAGTATATAGTTTGTTATACAAGATATTTATAACAAATGTATTTTTGATCCACATTACAGATGTTGACATTGTCTTCCCGCAGCTGTTTGTAATGCAAATATCCTTCCTTGACCTGAAGCCTACAAGATGGTTTTCATCTTCAAGTTCTAATTTTAGCTGAGAGTAATGTAGATATGTGAACAGAAACTGCATATTCACAAATGGCACAGAGAATTCACTGTTACGTCGTTTATGAATAAGTATGAAATATAAATCTTTTTCTTTATTCAACATTTCCATACTAAACTATACTATCTGAATTCAAATATGTTGGAAGTAATATTAAATACTGGATTTTTTGTTATCTAAAACAAAAAATTTAATTAATTTGTTTTTATACAGACTGAAACGAAATTGGATAATTTGGTGGTAATGCGGGGATGTGGATCTGTTTTGATTTAATAGGAAGCCGAGAAGGCTTGGGTGCTTCCATTTCATTCCTTATACTTCTATATTCAATTTCTAATAGTGTTGATGCTAGTTTGACAAATGCAGATACATCCAATATACCTCATAACACTGTCACATCAGACGTATCATCGCCAACTGTTACGCATCATGAAAATGACGAATGTAGGAATGTGACCACTGATGATAGAGCAGGTGCGTATCTTTTTTTATTTTTGTACATTTTAACTCTATATAATTTTGCTTTGCTTCTGTGGTACATACACAAATATAAAAAACAATTTATAATAAATAAATTTTATGACAAGATAATTTAATTAAGAATAAGGCAATTCTAATTCTCCTATTTCTTTTGTAATTTTTTGAAGTATTTCTAAGGACACTTTGCATTGTTAAAAACACTTTATGTTCTTGCATCAGATCTAGTTTCTTAAATCTCACAAATATTATTTTCAACGTTCTTGGGACAATTTCTTTTATTAATATTTCATAGGTTCTGGACTATCAGTGGTCAGCCATGGAACTGGCCATCCTCATTCGCCAACAGTGCCTCCAACCTTTCTCTACGGAGCTCTTACCTGCCAACCCTATCAAGGAATTTATGTGAACCATGTCTATTTTCAATTAGCAAATGTCTTCTTCCTGTTGTCACACCTTGCACCAAGTGGCATACATGGTGTCCTCTATTTAAGGTGCACTCTGCTCGTGGGCTGTGCCTTTCTTGCTTTGTGGGGCTGGACAATAGCTTGCTGGCTGGACGTCGTGCTCTGGAATGCTCTCTTTGTTGCCATCAACTTCGTCCATGTATGCACGCTTCTTTACAAGCTAAGGCCTATCAAGTTTTCAAGGGAAGTTGAAGAGGTAAGTAAAAGATAAGAGGGAAGCTACAATGACTTAGGACAATGTTACAGTATCTTATTTTGCACAATTAATATTTTATAAATATTATATAAAACTGTGCCCTAAAACAGATCAGAGTACAGCAGTTATTGAGACTAATTCCAATAGTTCAAACTGTTTTTATACTAGTCGACAACAATATTGCTTAGGTTGAAGGAATACAACAAGAATTAAATCTTTAATAAATTCCTTGGTTTAGGTCTGTTTTAAAAATATATAAATTGATTATTAATTAATAGAAACTGAAAAAAATACTTGATTAAAATTTTATAAATTATATTTTGTATATAAATTGCATAATACTGTTTTTTTAGGATTATTTGTAAAGTACAATGAATATAATACTGTTAATATATACATAACTGTAACATGCATCAAATAGAGATACATGTTTATATTGTGTAAGATATACGAGTAGATTGACATGTATTGCATAGCATTAGTTCAACATATGTTTGAAATTGATGCATAGTTATGCTTTGCATAACAATAGATCACTTATTAGTGATTAGACTTTTGTTAAGGAATGCATAGCTGTAGATTGTTATGTGGTAAATTTTTTCTAATATGCATTTGAAAATTCCAACTGATCAGAACTTTTCTGAACATATTTTTTGATTTGTGGAGTACATTTCATTAGATTTCTACCATGTGATAAAAATTGTAATCCAGCTAAACTAAGTTTTGACAACAGTTGGAAGAACAAAATATCCTGATGTAGTTAGCTCCTAACAAGAGATGTAGCTCATATCACTTGTGGCCATTATTATTATTGTAACTACTATTATTTTAAAACAATATATAAAGCATGCTGTAAACTTTATTTTTTTAAGATTACGCAAACATTCTTTAATTTAATTTTGTAATGATTTCAGGAGTAACATAGCAATTTTTAATACATTTTATAAATAAGTCAGTTAAATTATAGCATATCTTATAAAGACGTTAATAATAGTTAAAGTCTATATTAATATTATATTAGATTTAAAACTACATATAGAAAAGATCTCTTATACTTAATTTTTTATATACAGGTATATATTGCTGTATTCCAGCCATTGAGAGTGTCACGCCATCAATTTAAAAAAGTCTTAAACTGTATGAAGGTCATCCGACAATTAAAATATCAAGAAGTTTATGCTCAAGAGAAAGTAACAAAAGTTGACTCCTTATCATTGGTGTTATCAGGAAAGTAAGTATTTAATTATTTATCCCAATGTATTAAAAGCTGCATTAAAGAATGTATAAATCAAACTTATTATTTTATTTTAGATTAGTTGTATCACAGAATGGAAGAGCATTGCATATTGTCTTCCCACATCAGTTCCTGGATTCTCCAGAATGGTTTGGTGTCTCTACAGATGAATATTTCCAGGTATTTTTATTCTACTTTACATTTGGTACATGTAGTGTATAAAGTTATATACTAACTATATATACATTAAAGAATCAATTTTATTATACAGGTATCTATAACAGCCATGGAAGAGTCAAGAATATTATTATGGCACAGAGATAAGTTAAAGTTAAGCATTATTAGTGATCAATTCCTGCAGGCAGTTTTTGATCATATCCTGGGCAGAGATGTAGTTAAAAAGTTGATGCAGGTAATTTTTTTAGTAATTTCTTTTAGTAATAACAAGAAACAGATATTGTTATGTTTATAAATACGTAACAATATATTTATAAAATTACTTAAAATTCAGTATATATGAGTTAATGTTACAATAATTATATCCAGGTTAGTGAAACAATGGCTGCTAGCAGTCATCAACAACAAAATGGACAAGTTATTGGTCTTGGAAGTATAGGAACGTTAGAAAATGATCCAGACACTAAGCTTTTCGTCGTTAAAAAGACGGGTGATAGCCAGGGGATCACTGCTCTTATCAGTCGTCAACTTCAAGGTAAAAATAATTAAATTATGCATAAGCATGTTTATATGTTAATCTATACATTATTTTTAAGATTGAGAGGTTTAAGGGAGAATATTAGTACTATTTTTAGTTATATAAATCATGGTAGTTTCTTATAATTTAGCATTTCATATAATATTAAAAGATGAATAAAAAAATCATATAGATATTTATATATGTAATGCTATCTTATGTTATTTTAACAGAATTTGTCTATAACTTTAGTGTGAATTTTTATTAAACAAATTAGTATTTAGTTATGCATATCATACTAAATGTTTAACAGAATTATTCTTTTAGAATTCATATTTACATATCTTGCTATAAATGTGCTACATACTTGATTCTATTTGACTTCTATACAATAGCACGTCTATGATGCATGTTAATGTGTTTCCCTTCCTGACTTGTAGTTATGGTTGATTTTTTCTACAAAATTGATACTAACAATAAGTCTCAATTCATAAATGGAGTTTTACTACAACTACTCTTGATTATACACTGCTCTTACCTTTTCTCTTGCAATTTTATAACAATATATGACAAATTTTTATTAAATTCTCCATTACTATAAAAGACTAAAGACTATTGTTGTGGTTGTTGTTGTTGTTATTATTATTATTGTTATTGTTATTATTATTATTATCATTATTATTATTATTATTATTATTATTATTGTATACTCAGTTTTATAATTTTGCATCAATTTTGATTTTGCTTTGGATAGAAGAGAGAATGCCGCTGCTGTACATGAGCCAAGAAGTACTACACAATGCCTTACATCATACAAATCATCTGTGTGTGCCTTATACACATCCTTTAAATCCTGTGCAATACAACGTTCAGTCTTCTTTATAATGCTTTTGCATACAAATTGTGCATCTATGTAGCACATTTGTGTGCATTGCATATACGTATTATGTTTTTGAAAAGGACATACGCAACTTATATGATTCTGACAGAATGAATTCATTTGTTCTTTTCTTCTGATTGTTGTATGCAGGTAGGTCGTTTTGAGCATTTGTTATATGTTCTATCATTTTTACTCTTAGATTAGATTACTTAAGAAATTACGTTATAGCAGTTTTACTTGTTACTACTGCTGATTCACATTAACAGCTAATACACAATATTAAACTGTGTATGAAAGAAGATCAAGTATATACATTATTTTCAATTAATTTGATTAAATCGATCATTTAGGTACAAAAAATATTACAAACTATTCACAATTGCATACAATTGTGTGCATGAGTGTGCGCGCACGGTTGTATAGTTATCAATGTTTTAAGAAGCTTCTGAAAAATGCAATAACAATGTAGGCTTACTTCTGTTCCTTTTTAATTATTAAAATAATTAAAATAGAGTAAGAAAGATAAATAAGCATTATTTGTCATATATGTCATATAAAGATGGTATTGAATTCTTTTTATAAAAATAAATTAAAAATTTAAATGTTTTTAAAATTCTTATTAACTTACAGCAGCAGGTGATCCAAATGCTTGGAGATTGGGAAGAATCGAAGAGACTGACCATGAAACACCTGTTTAATGATTGTTAAATTGATGTCATCCTCGGCAGTCAATATGATATAATATTGGTCTTTTTATGTAATGCAGTTATGATGAGACAATATTCATCATAATCTTCATGGCATGATGTGCTGTGCGTGGAACAATTGAACATTTTCTTGCCAATCATTAATTTTTTCACAATTAATCAAATTTGTTCAATGATAATAAAAAGGATTGGTTTCCAGCATAATAATTCCATTATAGTTTGTAATAAGATATACAAGTAACATTACTTTATGCTTCCAGTGTATTATAAGATACTATGAAATTTTGGTTGTAAAGATCAACAATCATGATTATTTATACATTCTTATTCGATTAAATCACATTCAATAAGTAATGAATACAGTTTCACAAATACAATAGAATGAGCGTTGTTCGATCGCAACGGCGTAACTTCTATAATATGAGGTATTTAATTACAGTCTAACTGATAGAAGATAGAGAGGCCTATGGAGAGGATTGTTTTCTATACCCAAAAATAGTGCCTTTTTACTTCCACTTTATTTTTTAATTTCGGAATGAAAAGTATATACAGTACAATTGTATAAAATCGTTATATATTTATTCAATATTTTTTAAATAGAATTTTTCCAATATTACTATATATCATGTATGAAAAATAGGGTCACAATCTTGTTGAAAAATACATTTGTGATTGGAGAGATAAATGAAGTTACGCCATGAATGCGTACGAATATTACGGAGTGCAACATAGCAAATTAAACCTTTATACCGACATATTGCTGGTAGAGGCAGACCATTGCCTGTTACTTGTAATGTTAATAATGTGAAATTATCAGAGGTATTATAATAATATTAAGATCATGTTGATCAAATTTTCAGTATAAATTATCCGTATAAAAAGACTTTTCCATTTCATTTTGTGATCATAACTATCATTAAAATTAGTTGTTATTAATGAAACGATAATAAGGACAACTGTACAGAAGGAAATACATGTTTTACTATTTACCAATGTATGTCAAATAAGAAAGTCTCAAATAACTGCTTCGAAGTACAGAACACAATTAAAAGATACTTTTAATGGAAATAAACTGCAACATTTTTTCCTGAAATTTAACATGGAAATCTCAGGTTTGGATGTTTAAACGATTTCTGCAATGAAAAACATAAAAAGGAGTACATCGGAGACAGTACCATCTAGTCTTTATAAATCTGCATTAACAGTTTCAAATGTCGTTGATATCAAAATCATGCACAGCTAAGGTTGTAATACATACTTTAAGAAGACTTTTTATATGTAAAAAACATAGTTCTGACACATTCTATTCCAGGTATTGACAGATTACTCATTGCATAAAAATGACATCATCATTTTGTCATACAGATAAAGTATACTTGCATAATTCTTCTAATAAAACGAATGGAATTTATTCTACAAAAAGACAAATTTTCCTTTCAACAGTATACATTATTGATGAAAGGACCATGAACTTTGCGTATGATTTATATATAAAAAGGCAACTATACTTATATCAATGTATTAGTTATATATTATATATCTTTGTTGTTTACTGTTTTCCATTGTTGTTATTATAATTTTGTATATGTACTTATTTTTATTTTATAGTTAGGTAATAAATATGTGAATGATAAGATGAAAGAAAAATCGTATCATATTGAATACAATACTGATTGATTAAATAATCACACGAATAAAGTTAGTTTTAGAAAAAAAAAGTATTATTTTGTTCCTAATCCCAATATATTGAATTTAAAAATGCTATGTTTAAAAATTTATATAATAAATATAAGAAAATAAAAATTATATAATTTTAAACTTCATGAATATTATTAATTTTCATGTTATTTATCTTATATTAATATCCGATCCTTTATCACTTTATCTATAGTATACTATCCAATACCTACATATATGATTTGTCGTCACGTGTTGGTGACAGCGCGAGTTTTGTTTTCATGTAGTAAAGCATGCAGTATAAAACGCAAAAAATGCTATGTCTGATCA
Source organism: Odynerus spinipes (assembly GCA_032403825.1). Lineage (NCBI taxonomy): Eukaryota > Metazoa > Arthropoda > Insecta > Hymenoptera > Vespidae > Odynerus > Odynerus spinipes. The sequence continues at coordinate 533,867 of JAIFRP010000034.1, read as the reverse complement.
GGAATAATTCAAAGTTTGTTGGAATGAAGCTGAAATGATACGATGAGTGATAATTGTCTTTGTAAAACATAAAAATAAAATTTCTTTTCAATTTGCGTTTTATATAAAGTTTTAGGTTATGTGCTATTCCTCTTCACTTTTTCTATGATATTGAACGCACACATTAATATCAAATAGATAATCTTTATCTACACCTTTGTATGTGATAAATATTACTTCAACAAGCAATGACAGTTGGCTTACTCTTAATGATATAGTTTTACTAGTAATATAAAATATTTTAAGGTGATGTACATAGGTTGTTTACATGTAAATAAATAATAATGTCAACATTAGATTTACATCGACCAACTCAACCAGAACTGTTATCAGAACATGAACTGTGTCAAATATTAAAAAATGTGAGTAACGTATCGGTAAAGTTTCATTCAGTTTTGATACGTATTATTATTTTTTGTTTGTGTGATTGATGTCTCAAAGATTTATAAGCCTTAACGTATTAATAGTTATGTTCTTAATCTGGTAATAAAAACTTTATTTCATAACATAACAAAACTTTATTTATTACTATGTCACACTTTTATGTGTACTATGACTTATATCTTTATTGATACTTTTGTTTCATTCATGCAGAGCTGCATTGAAATAAAAAATTTTGAAAAATTATCTAAAACAGAATTGGTAGAGATATACAAAAGAGTTGCTTTGCCATTACCTCAAAGACAACATGGGAATAAAAAGTATAAAGAAGAAAACAAAAATAACATGGATGAAAATTCTGAATCAGAAGAGTGTGACAAAAACGTAACATTACAGTAAGCATTTTTTATATATCTGTAGGACATTTTTAACATTATAATATTTTTAATTTTGTGTTCCAGAAATTCAAACTCCAATGAAAGTATTAATATAAGTAGTACAAATTCATGTGAAAAGAGAAAAAGAGTATCTCAAGTAAATGCAACAGAGATATCAAAATTATTTATAGATGAAACTAACTCAGTATCAAAGAAAATTTGTTTATCTACTACATCAAAAATAGAAACAGAATGTAATGGAATTATGAAACATAAGATAACAGAAAAAAATGAGGTATGTTTGATGTAATCATACATATACATTGATTTAATGTATTAAACATAAATCATAGATACACATATTTTTATTTACTAATTATTAATCTTTATACTGTAGGATTCTACTTTGACACCTACAAAGAAAAGGCAAAAGATTACATGGCCATAGTCCATAAAGAATAAGTGACATGCAAATCTTCTTGTTTTAATTTTGAAAATTTGAAGTTTGTGTATCTTGTTATAAATTTTACACTGATATCACTAAAAAGTTCTGGTTTGTACTTTACAATGAAGTAATAGCTTATATATGTATGTATAAGAATATATTTTAGTGTTTTTCCATAATTTTCAATGACTTTCTTATAAAATCATGCTACAGAACAAATTTGTTCAATTTATAGATGAAGTAGACTCTATAAAAGCTAAGCTACGTATAAATAAAGTGTATCGTATGTACACTAATCGTAATTTGATGTACCTTTTACTACACTGTCATCATGTTAAGTAAATATAACTTTATGAAATAACTACACAAATAACTTTACCTTTTGCGCTTTTTAAAAGCATTCAATTAATAAGCAGATGTCGCCATCTAGCAGTAAAAGGTTTCAACTGTGAAAATACATCCCTAATGGTTGATTATATTCGTACACCCGTGAAAAATGTTGCCAATAAGAAACTCCTGTATTGTATCGTATTATAACATTTCAAGCCTTTTTTATTTATATTATAAAAAATGTGAATAAAAGTTATATCGATTAAAAATTATTTTTTAAAGATGCACAAATTTATTTTCAATAAATTTATATTGGTAATATAAATTGGAATTCTTTTCATATAAATAAATTGAAATTTAAAATGATACGAAAAATTTAAATGTAATTGCATACTTCAATGATATCATTAATCCAATTATACTGTAAATAATGCCATATTGTTGAATCTAAAGAACTTAACAAAAGATTTACAATGTAAGATTGTACCAACTTCTAATAAATCTTTAAAATAATCAAACAGTATGTTGCAATTAGTGTAACTGTACAGCGTACTTTTTAGGCACAACCGCAGGGAGTACCTTATTAATCTTACGATCAAAATGCAACCGTTCCGCGATAAATCGTGTGTGCATTTAGTATTCTTCTCGCGGGTCAACTTAACATAGCGGAAGTGTTACACTTGCAGCTGTGACCAAAACCACTGAGTTACGCAATGGCGAAAGCAATACGATTATACAGAAAAATTATTGACCATCTGATCTCATTTTTTGGTTACAATTTTGTCTACAATCTAATAAGATACGATGTAACGTAACAAACGAATTGAGAAGCATCATACTAGACTACGTTTTATACAAAATACCTTTAAATGTAACGCATATGATTTTTATACAGCACCTTTTTATAATAGAATTGGTTTATTCACTTTGTTCACCTTTCATGGACTTAGCAGATGGAAATTTATATTTTTATAACATAAACTAAAAGTTTTTCATAAAACTCCATCGTAATGCGCCGACATAAAAATAGTTCAAAATGAGAGCGAAACTTTTCCTGTTCCGTTCGATACACGTCACGTACACTTATTTCAAACTGTTTGCGATGCAACGAGGGATGCGGCACACGTTTCACAAATGACCACCCCGTCGTTCGTATAAATACGATTGCCACCGCTCGATCGGACGTCAGTCTCTCTCTCTAAGTAGATCCGTGAGATCGAAGGATTATACTCAAGTAAAATAAACATGGCTATCAAGGTAAGAATACGGGATTAAACTAAACTTGTAAATATAAACTGGAAACACAATTTTTTTACGTCGTGATCAATTTTCTATATAGTAAAAAATAAAATTTGGAAAGTTGAAAGATCGTAAGCCGAGATAAAATCGTTAAAGTTTCATTGATTATGTATATAATTTTCAATCGAAAATTTGTTCTCGATAATCGAAAGATAAATTACGATAATACAGATATTAGTTAAACGATTCGTGTAAGTGTAAGTAAGTTACGAAAATTACCTTAAAATTTGATTCATCGTATGTTCTATATTATACGATCGCGTCGTTTTCATAAAATTACGAATAACCATACATTGATTTAATTCATTGATAATTATGCATGATCACATACATCGAATCCTCGTGTCGCAACCCACTTTGAGAACTGTTCGTAAGGCGACGTGAAACTTTCGCCCTTTTAGCATTCGAACCAATTCGCTTTCAAAAACTACGCATCGTGCATACGTTATGCGAGGAGAGACGATATCCGTGTTACTCCGTATTAATTTAATAGTATTTAATATTATCATTTGCTATAAGGTGCATTAATATTTTTAAATCTTACTTTTAACAAACAACAATATAAAAAAAACTTAGTTACGATTGCAAAATAAAAAATATAATACAATTTCATATACATCAACATATATTATAATTCTATAGAGTTATATAACTATATACAATTATAATATATGTTAATTTATAATACTATATATATATATATATATATAGTTTAATAAACTTGTTATAGTCGATCCTCATCGTCATGGCAGTTGGAGCGTTTGCTGTGTGCAACGCGGGTGTGATTCCTGCTCTACCTGTTGCTGCTGTTGCTCCATCAACGGATTATGACCCTCATCCACAGTACACCTACGCCTACGACGTTCAAGACTCTTTGACGGGTGATTCGAAGAGCCAACACGAAAGCAGAAACGGCGATGTTGTTAGTGGCAGTTACAGTTTGATCGAAGCCGACGGTACCAGACGAGTCGTCGAATATACAGCTGATCCGGTTAATGGATTCAACGCCGTCGTTCACAGGGAACCTGTAGCTGTGATCAAACAATTCGCTCCGGTTGCTCCTCTCGCTTATCATCACTGACGATCGCTATAATAGCATTTAGCATATCGTAAATACCTACTACAGATTCCGGTTCCATAATCTTTTTATACGACTAGTCATATATTCCTGTGACTTTCCTCGGTTCATCCTTCCTTCGTTCAGACACAATGAAGATAAACAATCTTTTGTTAGGTTCTCATTAAAAGCGATAAGCAAGGGTCTTATCGATGTTAAATCGAAATTTTCACATTTATTGCGAATGCTTGCCGCAAACCGTCGTGATGTTTTCTTATGTGGATCGCAGTGGAGTTGACATAGCACGAAAATGTATTTTAGCATCGTATATATGTATATATAATATATAACTACTAATTGTAATTGAAATTTTTGTACGGACAATAAAAATATTTTATTATATCATATGTGCCTGCTAATTTTTTCACCAGATAACGACTTTGAGTGTTGGAAGAAAAAGGGATAAAAAATATTATCCTATAAATTCTATTATCGTTACTTGCTATTAATCAATTGAGAAAACAGTCGAAATTATAGAAAAAATGTTATCGTTCTATGGAACGCGTATATCTCAATTAAATTCTCTTCTACGTCATTTATTAGTCACTATAATTCTATAATAACTAAGTCTTACAAACTTGAAAATATACGTATATAAAAATTAATTAATATTTAGAAATCAATCCAAAAATATACTTATAATGCTTATATAATGCTTACAATATAAGCATATAATATAATATGTATAATAACACATATAATATAACCATTATATTAAAGTATGCTTATAATGTTTATAAAATATGCTTAATTTGCAAAATTAAAGTATCATTTATAAACGACCAAGATACATTATTAAACACCGAAATAAGACGATATAACTATTACAATTTACTTAATCATTCACAATGTAAATCATTTGTCACTATTTCGTCACTATTTCGTAGATCAAACTGATCGAATACACGAAACAATAGTGGCGTGCGTCGAATATAAAATTATGCGAGACGCTGCGGCGCACCGGTCGATTGGCGCAGGATCGGCGACAATTAGTACTTGATCCTCGTTTTCAGCGAGGAAAATAAATATCCACTTACGATTTCGCTGTACAAAATGGACACCCTCTTGGTAATAGTCCTCTTGCCCGCCACTCGTTCCGAATCTACCGATGGCCCACGTTGTACTGGTCATATTATTCAACGACCTTCCGTCGTCTCTCGAAATCGACTTACATCGATATTCAGTTAGCATGCAGTGTGTACCACATCGACAAATTCTCCGACGATCGCTTGCAAAGACTTTAGAAATTCTAACTGTTTATTAATTTTCTTGCAACATTAGAAGTGAATTCGTAAGCTGAATACTATATAATTTAAATACAATGTCCCTAACACAAATACTATATTTACGAGTTTCCTATATATTCCTTGCGCGTTATTTAAACAAAATTGATATATGTAATTATACCAACACTGTAGTTACTTCCTTAAACAGTCGATATAAAGATATAAAATAAAAGAGTTGCACCAGTTTAAAAAGAAACTAAACGTGGCCCTGCTCGCGCATAGTAGGATCTAAACAAATACATAATAAAATTTCATATAATTCAATAATGCGAAATAAAATTACCGTAGTCGATCCTCGTCCTGAAAAATTGAATAAATTATACCGACACTGTGGTTACTTCCTTAGATAGTCGAAGGTAAAAATTGCAACAAAATA
>JAIFRP010000034.1:470429-528192 GCA_032403825.1 Odynerus spinipes | reverse complement strand
ATAAAAGAAAAAAGTTGTTCACTTGTGAGCTCGGTCGACAATCTCTTCGAGACGAGGCGAGCAACCCCGATGATCGCGAAAGGTTGGCGCCTGGAGAGGAAGGACGGTATGTCGAGGTGCAACTCGAAATAGCTGGTTTCGTCGGACGACCTCGGCGTACGACGAGCAACGTTCCTGGTCATCGGCGTTATTGGCATACAGGTCGCGTGTATACGGTACGGCTCGATATGAAGAAACATAAGCGCGCATACTCATTGTGCTTGTTGGTACACGCGCGCATCGTGTCCAGGACAAGCTCGGTGTATCGCAACGGTTATGAGAAGGTCGTCGAGTAAAAGAAGAAGAGAGAAGATATCACCGAGAGATTAGGTGGGGGCGGTAAAGGCGGGTGCTTTGACGTTGTGCGACTTTGGGTGCAAGGAATACTCTTGGGTTATTGTCTACGGATGACACGAAAACGCCAGCCGCAATCCAGACGTATAAAAGTGCCTCCGTTTTTACCCTGAGGCATCAGTCTTCTACCGATCCTCTTGTGGACAAACATGGCTGGCAAGGTAAGGGAAGAGACACCATTGGAGTCAAAGGAACTCCCCCACGAGTCTAATCGAAGGCGAAGAAAGGATTAGAATCTTTGAGTCATACTAATTTGCAATCGAATCAATGGGGTCTAGATCTAACATCAAACGGAGTAGACGTTCTCGAATCGTAGACGATTATGGAAATGGTTAACACGTTGAGTGCCGAACCGTTTTTGTCGAAGCTCGAATGCTTTCTAATCTTATTTACAATTTTTTTAAATAAACATACGGGAGAATTCACTGCCACATCTTTTGGTTACCTTCTCGCAAATGTCAATAAACAATACATATAAACGATTCAAATGTAATCTATATAATTGAGTGGGGGGTCACCGGTGATTCCCATGGAATTTAACGTGTTGAACTATAAGTCTTCTACTAACTTGCAATTTAATCGATAGGATTTAGATCTAACACCAAACAGAATAGACGTTAGATTATGGAAATGATTAACCCTCGCCCACCTGCTTAGCATACGTATCACTTGGCTCAGTCTTATCTTTTTCTTTGTTTCATAAATAATTTATAAAATATTTGCATTTCTAACACATTTCTAACACGACTGTATATTATAAACATCGTAAGAACTAAATCTAAATAACATATAATAAGTATTCAGCTACGGGTAACTAATATTTGCATTTCTAAATGACATTTTGCAATTCTTAATTTAAAAAGTGCTTAAAATAATTGCAATGCTAATTAAATTAAATATTTCCATAACTAAAGGCTTGTAAGGTTTTTGCAGTAACCCCACGATATGGAATTATACAAAATTGCATCGGCATTCAACGTGCTAAACAGTCAAGAATTACACGTAGCTTTTTGTTCCTTCTTTCCAGCTCGTCGTATTCTTAGGGTTGGCGGTGTTCGGCCACTGCGCAGTGGTACCGGCAGCAGTGCCGGCTGTTGCTGCTGTTCCTGCTGCAAGACTGGAAGAATTCGACGCCACACCACAGTACAGCTTTGCCTACGACGTTCAAGACGCTTTGACGGGTGACTCGAAGGCTCAATATGAAACAAGAAATGGCGATATCGTTCAGGGTAGTTACAGTTTGATCGAAGCAGACGGAACACGCCGTATCGTCCAATACACGGCCGATCCCGTGAACGGATTCAACGCAGTCGTTAGCAGGGAACCTGCCACCGCTTTGGCAGCCATCGCCGCACCTTTCTTACCTTACAGACCCGCCGTATCACCTGCCGTTGGTGTTGCACCTGTACCTGCACCGGTTGCACCGGCCATTCCAGCGACTGGTCCGGATTCGGACGTGGAAGTAGTCGAAGCTAGAACCGGACCTCTAAGAAAAGCACCAGCTCCTCGTGAACTCGAACTCCAACAGCAACAAAGGCAACAGCAACTGGAACAAATTCGTCAGCAGCAACAGAGACAGCAGGAGCAGCAGCAGCAACAATTGCAGCAGCTTAGGCAAATACAGGAACAGCAGGAGCAATCCCGCAGGCAGATCCAGCAACAAGTGAGGCAGCAGCAGCAGCAGCAGCAGCAGCAGCAGCAAAACCAACAGCAGGACCAACGTCAGCAGCAGGAAGGTCAACAGGAGGAGCAGCAGCAACAGGAAGAGCAACCGGAACAAAGATCTACGCCCGTCAGAGCTCTCGCCAGTCCTCTTCAACCTCGATTAGGACAGATTGAGACTGCTCAACGATTAGTCCAATTACCAGCCAACAGAGCTATCGCTACTTACCCCGCCTATAGTGCATACACTGCGGCATACTCCTCGCCTTTCGCCTACGCGGCACCCTTTTCCGGTCTCACCTACGCACCTGCGCTCCTGTAATCATATACCATCTAATCTCAACTTTTACACGACTTGTCCATCGTAGAACGATGTGTTACTATTAAAATTTTAATAAATCATTTAGTATTACCAAATTAATAGTTTTCTCTTATACCTTACGTTAAACGATAACTCATTGACCGTTGCAGCAAAAGTATAATCGTTTCTACTGAAAGAAAAATATTTGTTTTTACGACTTACCGTTTTATGTAGCAAATAAGATCCACGATTGGGTTGGACCATATTCAGTCTCGTTTTTGGTGAAATCGAGTCACTTTCATAACGCGTTTTCACGTTTCTTGTTTCATGCAAATATATGTGGACTGAAAAAAATAAAAGCGAGGTTCGTTATTCCGAAAAGTATGAAACGAATACGTAATCCGCATGTAGATAAAATTTCAATTATTTGTCGCTTAAATCGATTTATCATTTATTAAAAATGGCAAGAGATAAACGGTATTCTAGTCTACGCTACGTAAATTATTACATTATTCATTGAATACATTCATTAAATTATATTATACGATAATTCTAAAATCTAACCAATTATACAACTATTAATATTATAAATTATCTACAACATTTATATTATCGCTGACAAGGATATACGCATTTTAAACAATCATACATGATTATTATTCACGAGGAGGTAAGTTCTTAATGATTGTTACTTCTAAATTCCATAATTCTCTTTTGATTTACAAGAACTTGTAATATTCACGATCATTTGAAACTACACGTACGAAAGCATAACTTGACGTTTTGCATCATAATATTCACATCGTAGATGATTATTATAATACAAAATATGAATTTACGAAAAATGAAAATCTTAACAATTATTGTCTCAAAAATTCCATCATTCTCTTTTGATTTACAAGTGCGGGAAATATTTACAATTAATAATCACGCCGCACGTGATTACTATGATACAAAATATAAATTCACCAAGAATGAAGATCTTAATGATTATTTCCAAATTCGATCATTTTCTTTTGGTTTACAAGACCGGATAATATTTACAATCATTTAAAACACACAATCGAACTTTCGCGACTCATCGATTACGCTCAAATCTCTTCACGAACGGAAAACAATAATCGCGTCGCGTATATCGACGCAACTCCAGTAATGCACCCGCAATACGCGATCGCGCGTGGGTGTAATAAAGTAAAAGCGCGACGATCAATGTCACCGATGGACAGATCGATGGCTCGTCACGTTCATCCATGGAGCCGATTCATCGTCGTTCACCGTTACGCAAAGCGTATTACGTCGACGCGTATACGTCGTTTACGCAACGAACAATGTGCGTATGCGAGCAAGTATGCGAGCATCGTAATACCCCTCGACCTTCGACTACGCATGCCGGCCGCGTAACGGACTTATGCTAGACGAGTACTATTTATTGCGTGATAAGTACGTAATAGGATAAAAGGACGATCAGCTTGTAAATCTGTTCTGCGAATGCACGCATGATCCTTGCATTATGATCGACGTCTATCAATCAAAATTTATTAATCAAAATTACATCAAATTTATTTATTCTTTACGATAATACGTTATTCTTTATGTACGTGATTAGAATATAAGGAATAGATCGAGTGATATTTAATTGATAGCCTGTAATAAATAAATGGAACTATCTGTGCGGTGTAAGTAGTAAATATCGGTGTTGATCAGACACGAGACACGGTGAATCAGTGGGACGTGTCAGTAGATACGGTAGACTTTGGTCCGACTATATCGTCTGATTACTACTTCCATCTTCACTTGTAATTAGTATTTCTTTATGGATATATGTACAACATTCTTTTATGTAAATCTGAAAGATAATAAAATACTTGGTTTATTCTATGTTAACACTACAAGTACCGACAATTAATGTATATCTATTTTTACCAGACCAGTCAAAGTGATTGGTTATTTATAAAATACATCATGCAAGGAACCTTTATTCATATTTTTTAAACTTTTATATGGTTAAAGAATATACATTCATACTTATACTACTTAGAAATACATTTTTTTCATACTTAAATTTGAATAATTTTTAAATAAAAATTTCAAACCAATCATCTTGACTGATCTGGTAATTCTAGTATTAATTATATCAAGTAAACCACAATTATTAAAACGTGAAATAATAAGCGTGAAGTTTGGAATCCCGTTAAAGAAATGTGAACGATCCGTTCAGTTTTATATATCATTTACATAAATTAAAGGACAAGGTCCTGCGAGGTCACCGGATAAATAACAATAAATCTATATAATCTTGAAGGACGATGAAACATTATATAATTCACCTGGCCGTAATTTACACGGCGACGTAATTCATAATTGCTCTATAAATTCGGCTTGCGTGGTCTTATAATAAAAAAAATGGAGCACGTTAAAACGACAGACGAAGTGAGAGGCGCGTGCGTACGCGAGGAGAGGTACGATAAAAGAAAGAAAAAGAAAGAGAGAGAGAGAGAGAGAGAGACAATATATGCCTAAGGTTTCGACTTTCACCGAATAAACCAGGGCTGCAGCCGCGGCCATCGGAGAACCGCGCCCAATGTCACTATGTGCCTCCTCGTAATCGCGCGCCCTGTATTACGTATACGCCATTCGAGAAACCGGTTTACTTTTTGGCGGGCCGCTCGGTGAAAGAATTCGAGCAAATCAATCGACTACTACTATCACGAGGCTACATCACGAATTTCTTTATCGATTTTAATTATAAAATGTAGTTGAGGTCATCTATAACTAGTTTTGTTCGTATCATCCTACTATCGTCAGCTTTGAAGGAGGACCTTGTTCGACCTAAACGGATCCTACATTTTAGATTTGACCATTTGACACGTGTCAAAAATATTGGGTTAAATATAAATTATTCTAAATTAGTGTAAATTAATATACTATCGACATAAATTATTTTATTTAAACTATTAAACATAAAAAATTATAAATGAATGTAATATTGATGTAAATTATTCTATTTAAATAAATTCTGTATGAATTCAATCTGAATATGTTATATTTAATCTCCATCAGTCTCTACTACTTTCTCCCATCCTTCCACGATAATGTTCCTCATCTATTGCTTTTGGTCGCCTAGAGCGTGATAAATTTTCTAACCAAATTCTAGAGATCAGAATTTGTTAAATCACTTTTGATACATGCGAATCTATACAATGTCTTTTCTATAATTATATAGCACTTCTATACACTTCACAAATGTTTCTTTTTTTATAAAATAAGTAAAAACAGGTGCACGATGAATGCTGAATTTTAAATAAAATTGTAAAACCGGTCACCTGACCGGGTATGGTATGGTTAGTATTAATAATTATACACGGATGAAAAATAGAACGTACTCTTGATAATCGTCCCACTATTGTCAGCTTTGAAAGATCTCGTACGACCTAAACAGATCCTAAATGTAAAAATTAATAATTTTACACGGGTTAAAAACAAAACGCACTCTCGACAAAGCAAGGAGACAAATCATGTAAGATCGATAGCATCGATCGAAAGCTGTAACTCAAGCCGGTATGTAAATCGTGACAAGAAGCAAAGAATAAGAAATTTAGAAATCACTCCCTCTCGCCGATCGTCGTTCATTTCGTTCGACTTCGTAGCGCGCCTACGTACTGCGATACGCAAACGCCGCATGCATATATGTACTTCCAAAAAATACGAGTGCTCTCCGTTTCGCTTCGATTACACAATGTTTTAAATCGTGTCCCGGAATTTGGACTCCTTTCCCCACGGTAACGAATTCGGTCCGTGCGATCAGTGACGATCAACTACATTGTCCTCTACGCAGCCCACGTAAAGCCTCTCCTTCCCCCACTATTTTACTTGCTCGATCTTACACTTGCGGCTTTGTATTTATTTTTATGTCCTCGGAAGGTAACCGTAAAGTTGTATCAAGGATAACCAAGGTGGGGATCGAGGAAAACCACATCTAAAAAAATATCGATAACTCGTTTGAGTAATGATCGAGACTCGACCATTTGTTGCAATTGTTAAAGATAAAAATATTTTTAAAATAACTTTTACTTTCCGAATGTCTTTAATTATTGCACTATTTGCATGTACTTCGCGATATACGCTGCATGGCATTGAAACGCCTATTAATTTATTACATTCATTTGGATCGCCACGTCGTTATTGGTTAAAATATTTCTCAACAAGAAACCGCGACAAAAAAATATATATAATATGTAAACTGGTTTAATGAGATTGTTCGTTAAGCGCTATTTGTAAATAATACGAATAATTCACTAGGTGTGTATATGCATATACGCACACAAACATACAATACCCATCCAAATATAATATCTATATTATATTTATTATATTATTATGTTATATTCTATTCTATTCTATGTATATATATATATATATATATATATATATATATTATTTATTTATTATCTATACATACATATACACTAGTAAATTATTCGTATCATCTATAAATAGCGCTTAACGAGCAATCTCATTAAACCAATTCATAATTTCACCAAACCATATATATGTACATTAATATATATATAAATACTTTCCTCAGATCGAAAGACGTAAGATTGACGGTACTTTCAGGTCGCCGGCAAACGCTCGTAACACGGACCAACGATGTTGGATTACGAAGCGTATCTTTCACGTGTCAGGAGGCGTTCGAGAAAGAACGGCCGAAAAGTGGAGAAAGTGGGTCAATTCTGGCGATTGTCAGAAATAGCTCGGGCTGTGGGTACCACTTTGCAGTAGGGAGACAAGCTAACCCTTTACTCAAGGACGTCCAGAAAGTGGAGTAAGGTAAGCCGCACGAGCATTTGTAGAGCGGCAATGATTGATACTGAATGTCATTTGAGAATATCGGAACACCTAACTAAAAGTAAACCAAAAAAATGATGGTAGTATACGCATGTGGTAACGAAGAGGAGAATGGATGTACGAAAGAGGCATAAGATTAGATTAGTAACTCAATTTAATCAGTCACATGTAGTCTGCTAAGAAAAATAAATAAGTTCGGCCTGAGTCGACAACGTGGTGCGTCGGGGCAAGAGTAGGCTCAATGGTAGAGAGCTGGTGCGGCGTAGGAGTAAGTTGGTGCGGCGTACTTTGCGTAGGCAGTGGGGTGAGCGGCGTAGGCGTAGGGTGCAGCGTGTGCGGCATAGGTCACTGCGGCGGGGGCAGCGAACTTAGCTACAGCTGGTGCGGCGTAGGTGACGGCAGCTGGGGCAGCGGCGAACTTGGCGTATGCGACCGGAGCGGCGTGTGCGGCGTACGCTACGGGGGCAGCGTGTGCGGCGTAGGCTACTGGGGCAGCGTGTGCGGCGTAGGCTACTGGAGCAGCGTGTGCGGCGTAGGCTACTGGGGCAGCGTGGGCGACCGGGGCAGCAGCGAACTTGGCTACTGGGGTGGCGTAGGCGAGAGGAGCGGCGTGAGCAACTGGGGCAGCAGCTACGGCTTTGACGGCAACGGTAGCGGGTTCTTTGCGGACGACAGCGTTGAATCCGTTGACGGAGTCGGCGGTGTAGTCGACGGTGCGTCTGGTGCCGTCAGATTCGAGGAGAGAGTAGCTACCCTGGACAAGGTCTCCGTCACGGGTCTCGTGCTGGCTCTTGGCGTCGCCGGTCAAGCTGTCGTGCACATCATAAGCGTAGCTGTATTGAGGATGAGGGTCGTAGTCAGCATCGACGGCTTTAGCTATCACAGCCTTGGCTACTGGAGCAGTAGCGTAGGCCAGAGGGGCGGTTTGGATGATACCGGCGTTGGCGGCGGCCACGAGGGCGAAGAAGGCGACGAACTGGAAAAAGAGAAAAAATTCGTTAGAAATGTTTTGCCTAGCAAAATTTAGATCTACCGTACTCGGATGACTGGACACGATCTTTCGATGAAGTCGTATAGTCCTACCGATCCTCTACCCACCTTGAAGGCCATTGTTGAATAGACTTGGTTTGGTTGGATCGACTAAGCGACTGATGATATCCAACGTTGATCCACGCTGGTTTATATACTCGAGTTCGCGCGGATACTGTAGCCCCCACCACCAGTCACTTTCGGCCTACCCGACTTTGAAAGTTCGGCAAAGTTGACATCGGCCAAAACCGAGCGCACTTGAACTTGGCCGGTACCGGTCTTGTATGATCTGCTGTAATGCTACTGTCAATTATTTGCAGAAGTACATAGAGATTCTAGTAGTTTGGAGGAATAGTATGATCTAGGATGTAGGATCTGTTATGTATATTATTATTTTCTTATCACGTTTTTAGCATTATTATTGTATTATCATTACTATTTTTTAGCATTACTACTTAGCATTTTACTACTACTAGTATTTTAGCATTACTATTTTTAAATTAATATTTACAGAAAAACCAGATTCTAGTATTGTGTCGTTACATATGAATTGTCCGATTTCATACGTTCTTTTTTGTTTAAAAAATCTGACGTTTCATATGTAACAGTTTAATAATTTGGAAAAATAGTATGATCTATGATATAATGTATCTTTTCTTGTCATTTTTTAACATTCAATTGACATTAACAATTATGTTAAAGTGTCTTGTATCTAAAAAGTATACATATTTTCTAAAAAGATCGAAAGAACCTAGAGAAAATTATAAATGTTTAAATACAAAGGAGATAACTAAAATTTGCAAATTATAATCATGCCAAATCAAATGGTTTTTTGTTCCGAAGACATTAACTTGCAATATTTCTCGGTCTTTAAATATAATATATGACTTTTGAAGTACCATCTAATTTTTTATGTCTAGCAACAGAGGCAGGCTTTTTTACAGATTAGGCAATAACGATTTAGTTCTATCTCTCTCCTAATCTGTTCCGTCTAGTGCTGATCGTATGATATATTATAGCAATCGTGTGTCTGGCATGGAGTCCTTGACTATGTCAAATGTCGTTGATGGATTAGAACTAAATGAAGGGTAACCTTTTTAAATTTATATTTCAATATAATTACTACCTCACGTGTAAACAAATTAAAGAATTTAAGCCGTTTTACATAAAAGAAATTAGAATTTATATTATAGTCGTCTAATATTTTATAATGAAAATTAGAATTAATCTATATTTTATTAAAAATTAAAGAATTTTAATCGTCTTACATAAAAGAAATTAAAATTCACATTAAAAATATAGAATTAATATCATAGTCATCTTATATAACAAGGGTTAAAAATAATCTACCGAGTATTTACCACTTACCACTTTTGAACATTATGAATTAATTATTTATAAAAGTGCAAATAGTAACCAGCATAACATATTTCCATGCAAAAATTGTAAATTTGGTAACACGGATAAATATGTTAGCATTTATTTCTATCTCATTTGCTTTCTCTTTTACAATTAACAAATCCCAAGAATTTCTTTTCTTTAACGCTCGCGGATAAATTTCGAGATAGGTAGAAGATATACATATATAGTACATATATATAAAAAAAAAATTGCGAGCGATGGTGCGTCGCGAAAGTTTGGAAGGAAACGTGTCGGCTGGTATGTCCTGAACAGCGAACTACCTCTTCGGTTGCGTCATATCTAACGTTACAGCCGGCGGGACCGCGAGGATAAGTGGAGCACTTTCATAAAGAAAAAATAGGTGGGCTGCCGAATCGGCGGTACGCCCCGATCGATTGACAGCCCGCGGCAATCGAAAACCGTAGCGTGCTGATCGAAAATCAAGATTTCGCTGGTTCACCGGCTTTTGTCATGGCAATACGCCCAGGAAGAAACTCATGAAACTCGAGCGAAATCTGAATCTTAATACGAGGGATCGCTTTAACTAGGTCCATCTAGATCGCTCGACTTCGCCTATATCCGCATAGTGTCAAATCGAATTGGCACGCGTACATAAGACTTTTTGTTTTACAAATGCGATTATTGCGATGAACTTATCTCGACAATCGGCACGTACGAATCGATTTTCAAAAACTTGTACAAAAGTAATACAAATAACGATATTTATATTAACATTTATACTTATTTATACGTTACGTACAAACTTATTATATTTCTTTATACATTTATACAAATAATACAAATAACGATATTATTTAAAAAAATTCGTACGATATGCAGCAAATACGACACATATCCGTATAAGGACCCGGATCAGGTCGTTACAGCTTCCATCGGGTCCTTTGTCCTACAACCTTATGCTTTTATCGCAGTGTTTTATATTAATTAAAAAGAAAAGCAGTCGGCTTTGATATCACCAAATATGGGAGTACTCAAGGTCGAAAAGGGAAGTCTGTGCGCCACTGACCGACGACAAATAGTACGTACGCCGGATACTTTCGGTCATCGGGGTGGCTCGCCTTCGGTATCGAAGAAATATAAAATGTTCTTAACGGAGATTGTTATTATTATTTATGTATATTATGTATTATTTACATATACATATATATTTATGAGTTATATTATTTTCGATATCCAGGAAATATAAAACGTTCTTAATGGAGATTGTTATTATTATATATATTATTATTTATGTATAACATAGGTACCAATAAAGTATTCTTTATAATACGACAATGAAGAAAATTAAGTCATCTATAATATTAACGTCCCCGTGTTAACTATTCCCAAAAGAAAAGGTTTTTTACATAAGCTACCTATCTACCCAGAGATTTCAACGAACGAATCTGCAAAGAACACGAGCGTTTCGTCAAAGTTCCCTCGATAGCCGATCAGCACGAAGTAGAAAGCGGAATGCTACGAGGGTAAAAAGAAATGACGGATGGCTTGAAGGAAGGATTAAGACGGGAAGATAGAAGATAGACAGGTAAATAGATAGTTCGATAGACACAGATCGAACGACAAGGTCGGAAAGAAAGGCGAGAGTGAGTAGGACGCGGGGTACGGAGGGATTAAGTAACCCGTAGCAAGGACGCGGCCCAGTACGAAACGATGGTTCCTCTATGGTGCCGATGATCCAACAACGATCACCGGCTGGTCGTACGTTGGGCGTGGTCCCATTTCTTGCTCAATTTCGCACCACTCCGTGGCCGCGAATCGGTTGACCGTCGAAAGAACCGTCACCCGGTTACGTCAGCGGCAGGCTGTGGGCCCTGTTCCGTCGAGTATAAAAGCCGAAAACCATCCATCCATAGCATCATTCGCATCACAAACTAGCAGATCGACAGATCTACCAATCCACTCGAGGAACAATGGCCTTCAAGGTATAACTAAAAGAACGCTTTTATGCGTATCGAAGAGCCGCGAAATAACAGTCGCTTTCTTTCTTCTCTCTCGTTACGTCGTCTACATACGTTACCTTCGTCGTGAAAGAAAGAAAGAAAGAAAAAGAGATCGTTCGTAACACGGGACATCGTAATCCAAATTTCGCCTCGAACGCAATCCATTCGAAAGCGAGACATCGATTTACGTTTCGATCGTTTGGCACGCACGGTTCTGGGAGACGGACTAGAGAAACGCGTTTAGAATACACATGAGGGAACGAACTAGAGAACAACGGTTGTATAGATTGAGAATCGGTAGAAAATTAGAATCGTCGAAATATCGTCTATCGGTTGTATCGCAAGATATAAAATCGGTTGTCTCGATGAGGAATCTTCAGAAAATCAGAATCCTCGAAATATTGTCTATTGATAAACTATTAATAACTTTTCTTTCCTCTTCTTCCAGTTCGTAGCTTTCTTCGCCCTCGTGGCCGCCGCCAACGCCGGTGTTATCCAAACCGCCCCTCTGGCATACGCTACTGCTCCAGTAGCCAAGGCTGTGATAGCTAAAGCCGTCGACGCTGACTACGACCCCCATCCTCAATACAGCTACGCTTATGATGTGCACGACAGCTTGACCGGCGACGCCAAGAGCCAGCACGAGACCCGTGACGGCGATGTTGTTCAGGGTAGCTACTCTCTCCTCGAAGCTGACGGCTCCAGACGCACCGTCGACTACACCGCCGACCCCGTCAACGGATTCAACGCTGTCGTCCGCAAAGAACCCGCTACCGTTGCCGTCAAGGCCGTAGCTGCAGCCCCCGTCGCTCACGCCGCTCCTCTCGCCTACGCCACACACGTCGCCGCTCCCGTCGCTCATGCCGCTCCCCTCGCTTACGCCGCACCAGTAGCCAAGTACGCTACCCCTGTTGCCCATGCTGCTCCCCTCGCCTACGCCGCACCTGTTGCCAAGTTCGCCGCTCCACTCACTTATGCCGCACCAGTAGCCAAGTACGCTGCAGCCCCTGTTGCGTACGCAGCTCCAGCCCAGGCCTACTACCACTGAATAGATCTCCCGCCAGTCTTTGTTAGGAACTATGTTTGATCGATAAATTTGTTTTTTAGCAACCATATAACAAATACGTCTCTTTCTTTTATTTTCCTATTATTGACCTATCTGATTACCACATTAGTGCCCTGGTTGATCCTTATGGCATTATCCTATTTGATTCCTCGATCGTCTTCTATTCGATCTTTTTCGTTCGTTCTTCTACTCGAAATTTTATCGTCTAACCCTTTCGATACGGCTATATCGTTCGCGAGTACATCACAGGATTTACAACAGTAGTGGATTTGTTAATTTAATGCATTTTAAAATATTCACATTTTTATAATTACTTTTTATTTTAATTTCGGGTGAAAAATTTGAAAAAGCAAAGATACACATGAACCTACATCAGGATTTGTAATAATAATGAGCAAGTATCAATGCAAAATATCAGGGTGACTATGGTTACCGGTAAGACACAGTGAGCATACGATGGGTGATTATAATCACCAGTAGTATCGAAAGGGTTAATCATTTATACTCGACTTTAATTGACGTCTCTGATATGATCTCACGAAAATGAAGCGAAGGTAGAAATTCGGGTAACGAGCTCCGCGGCCGCCGCCGTTGTTTCACGGGCACCGTTCCCAAAGTACTTTCTCCGGCAGCGTTAAGTACCAATCATTGCACAACGCAACCACGCCCCACACCTCCACCCAAAGAACGCACATGTAGCGTCGTACGTAATGCGCGTAATGTAAGATGTTGCGTTATACTCGGGAACTCCTGGCGGACCAGATTCACGCAATAGCCTGAACCTTGATCCACTTACATTCGACATATCCTCCTCTCGGATATATTTCGTGAGACTTCCATATTTTTCAGATAGTTGCAACGTCCACGTCTTACTGTTAATTAATCTTTCGAAGCGCTAGACATTGTAGTATCCTTATCGTTTCCTGATAAACTCATATCGTGGGCTTACTGCAAAAACGTGTATTATAAAAATATATAATATGAAAAAATTAATTATTTACTTCTAATTGAACAAATTAATTCGATTTTTTCTTACGCTAGAAAATTTTGAAGTCAAATATCTCCATATCTGGTTTTTGTAGTAAGCCTATGATATGTAAAATAGTATAACTTAATGTAATTGTGCTCTTTCAGTAAGGCCAAAATAAGCCCCGAAGTGGGTTTGAGTGGCATTAATAAAAAAAAAAAAAAATGTAAAATAGAATGCCTATATATGTAAAAGCCATGCATAGATATGCCTATATATTTAAAATAGAATGAATCCGTAAAAAAGAAGATAAAAATAAAAGAAAAGCGTATTGTAGATAAGCAAAAAGAAACGAGAACAGAAAATGTATGGTGTGAATATCCGAACAATCAGGAAAAATAAGTTATAACTATCAAAATTAAGGTATTGTAGAGGTAGGAAATAATGTATGTAATAAATCTAGAATGATACAAAGTAACAAAAGCTAAAGTAAATCATGACATTATTGAATAATAAAAATAAAATTCTTTCGTCTTTTTCGTATTAATTTTATATATATTTTTTGAAAAAATAGAACTTTGTAAGACATTCAAAAAGGATAGAATTTATCCGTTACGTCCGTTCCGGCGGCGCTAATCTGAAAAAGTAATAAAATTATAGTTGATTTATTCTTGTAACAACTTTATCGTAAAAGTAAATTACACTTACCGATGTATAGTTACAAAGTCTTCTGTCAAAATATTTGAGGTATCCAAAGGTGTGAGAAATGTGAATTGACACTGAGGATGAGATTTTGTATAGTCTAATAAAAGATCCATTATCACTCGTCGATTCACTTTATCCTGATAACACATTTCAAAAATGAGCATCGAGATAGAAAAGAACATAATTTGAAAAACAAAAAGTATAGACATACCATAAATACATCAAATTCATCCAAAAAGTAGAATGGTAAATTTGTGCAATTCCAAAGAGCTAACATAAAGGCTACCGTAGAATAAGATCTTTCTCCACCGGATAGAGATCTAGTATCGGCCGTTGTTTGTTTATTATTATTTTGCGGGCTCACTTGTAGCGTAAGTGATTTATGTACATGATCGATTTGAATGTTACCCTAAAAAAATTGTGATTTTATTGTATTAATAGTAAATGAATAAAACTCTATTACTTTGTACAATAATATATTTTTGTACCTTATATTCCCTAAGTGCTAATATAGCGGAAAAAGAATTGTTTACTTTCACACCAATCGTTTGCTTCATATTTTCATACAGTTTTTTCCGTTCTTTAAGGCGCTGCATTTGATTCTGTAAATATAATTTTTTTTTAATTATTCATTGATGTATATTACAACATTCAACTTTTAAGTGAAATAAATAACTTACTTTATTGTTCTCTTCAATGACAGCAGCAAATTCAATTACATTACTAAATTTGTTTTCCATTTCTTTCAACTTCGCGGACAATTCTTTTTTAGAGCCAAACGTTCGCTCTGCCTCTTGGATCTTTCCTTTCAAATTATGATGTAATTTCTTAATTTCAGCCACAGTTCTATAAAATAATGTTATTTAGAAATAAAATATGTCGTATTAATTGTCATTTAAAAAAATGATGTAAACCTCTCTGTGTTTATCCTTGGGCAACATTTGGTGGCAGCTTCTACCGCCTCTTCTGTTGCTTCTTTTTGACTTTCAAATTCTACAACAGCATTGTGTACAAGTTCTTTGGTTCTGTCTAAAGTACGAATTGCTTGTTGACCTTTCAAATGAAACATATCTTTTTCATCCTGCAGTCGACGAATTTCTTCCTGTCAAATTATATTTAAAAAAAAAATTAAACTCTATATATTAAATATGTATAAAATACAGAACACATTGCCTTTGTACCTGTAAAGGATTAATTTTTACATCTAAGCCATATCTTAAATCTCTATGACGTTGGATTTCTGTTTCCAGATTATTAATATTCTTTTGCATCTCTGCTACTTCCATGCTTAGACGTCTTTCTTCCGATTTTTCATTTTGTAGTTTTTTCTCTAATTCGGTCAATTCAGTATGCTATAATCGAGATGTGAATTAGATTCAATACTTCGTTAACTTACGTGTTACGTGATTTTGTATATTATTTTAATTATACTCACAAATACGGTTACAGATATAGTTTCAGTCGCTTCCATCTTATCTGTAATATCACTAATTGCTGTTTTATATTTGTTTTGTGCCGAGCGTAACTTTGCTACTTTTGCAGTAACTTCCGCAAGTTCTATTTTCGTTCTTTCTGTTTCTTCATATATATTTTTATATGATGTCATAGCAGAATTTCTTTCTTCTTCGGTAACAGCAAGTTCTTCTTCTAATCGACTATCGTAAAAGATGATTTATAAGAAAGTTTTATAATTTTAATTATTAATAAGAAACAAATTACTACGAAAAATACATATGATAAAACAATATATTTACCGTATAGCTTCCTTAGTAGATACTTGAAGAAACTTAGCTCTTAATCCTCGCCTTCCTCCATAAGTTCTGTAATTCGGATCTGGGTAAAACATATCACCTTGCTGAGTTAAAGCTCTTTTACAGTTACGTGGAACCTTGTTTGCATCAGACATAATTTCACACGCTTCTTGACTCGTTGGTATGAGTAATACACATTCAATTTCCCACTGATCTATTAAACAATTTGCTACAACAGGATCAGATATATCCATTGCTTCTAGCATGTTGAAATAATTTGATGAACGAGTACAATGTTGACTGACATCATGAACCTAAACATAATCGTAGATCACTATTACTCGTGTAATGTTTTATTTATGTTTTATAATATTTGCCACACTTACTTACTTGCCTAAAAAATTTGCTGTACACAATTTGAGGCATTCTTTCATTGAGGTAAACTTCTTCCATAATGTTAGTAAGAATTTTGGCATCTTCACTATTATCTGCACAAAATGTACTAAAACAAGCAGCACCCAAAAAACTTTCGACAGCAGGAGCCCATGCCAAGTCCTTCATTTTTACATATGCACCTATATACAACAATCACATATATACCGTATAAGTATGATGTTAAATATTGTATGTATATTCTAACAAAATAAATTCATACTATTAAAAACATAGCTACAACATACCTATAGGACCACGAGGTTTTTGTTTAAATCGTCCTTTCTTATATTCTTCTTCTATACGTTTAAGAAGTCGTGGTATATGTGGACCAAAGACAACTAATGCATCATGAGACTGCTGCTTTAAAACATGTAACTCTTGTTTGAATTTACCTATAGACACAGAACAAAAAAAGTGTATAATATGAAAATAAAAATATTATATTTAACGTATCCACCATTTTGATACATACGAATACGAGCTTCACTACTATCTATTTCTATCTTTTTTGATTGTGCTTCTTGCAAACGTCTCATTTTGTTTGTTTCCAAGTGCATCAAATCAGTTTGCTTCGTACGTAACATAGCTTCAACTTCGTCAAGTTTATGTTGTAATACCATAAGGTCTTGTTTCATCTTATTCCTCTCATCTTGTTTATCATCTCCACTGCATTTATAAATGTATCAGTTGTTTATTATAATTTTGTACTTATACATAATTTATCGTAATGTCATTCTTTTTATTTACTATTCTACTTCATATTATTAGTGTGAAAAATGAGTTTACCATTCTAAACGTTGAATTTCTTTGCGAAGTAAATTAATATCATCCTCCAAATGTTTTATTTTATTTTGAGCAGTACGCCATTCTCTCACCCTCGTAGAATGTTTTTCTTTTTCAGCAGCATATTTATGTTTAACGTCCTTGTAATCACCAAAACTATTTGTAACCTCCTCCTCTGCCTTTTGTACTTCATGCCGTAGTTGCCTGTAAACAAAATTTATATTAAAATTATTTCATTATTAAAAATAAAAAATATAAATAAAGTATTTGTATTATATGTTATATTTCGTACTGAATTTTTTCCGCAATCTCTGCATCTTTTGATTCCATCGATCCTGCATTTTCTTCAATTTCTTGCAGTTTTTGTCTACACTTTTGTAGATTTCCTTCATAACATTGAAGTTTTGCCTCTTCTGATATAGCCTAAGCATCAAAATATATACTGTAAATGATGTATCAATAAATGTTTTCTTTTAATTAAAACTGTAAAATTTTGAAATGAACAGATAATTAACAAAATATTGACTTACAATAGCCCACTGCAACTCCATATGTAAATCGTTTAATTCATTTCGTAACGTATCAACTTTACTTAAGAATTTTATTTTTTCTTTTAATTCATCAAGTTCTGCTTTTGTCTTGGATAATACCTATAAAATATTTTTTTTATTTTTAATTTCATCATTAGTTTAATTGTTTGTAAAAAGATTTTACAAATATATGCATACCTTATTAGCTAGTTGCAATTTATTATTTGCCTCGTCACTAGAGATGATAGCTTCCCTATAATTATTTCCTATTGCATCCAAGCGTGTAGCTTTCATGAATAGTTCATATTTTTCCTCGCTTTTAGATGATACCAAGAATGTTTTAGACACATCCTGATTTAGTATTGAAATAGGATTATCTATTTGTATGTTCATTGCATATAATATATTTTCTAGCTCATCTCGTTTTGTCGACACAACATCTCCTATAAACGATACAATAAACAAATTATTACTACTTTAAAACAAATGTAAGAAACAAAGCTGTTCATACCTCTACAATTTTTAATTTTATATCCACAACGTTTGCCTATGAATCTAATCACAGTGATCGAATCACCATATATATCGTGCTTGTAAGCCATATGACCTTTATTAACCAATGTTATTTCTATAGTACCTAAATTTTTGCCTTTCTTGATAAAATCTGTTGAATAAAGTAGATTTATATATATATAGATGTACAAGCACATACACATCAAAATATTATAAAACAAATATTCATAAAATTCTATCATGTGTACCATTTACCTTTAACGGATACACCTCTACTGGTAACATTGGCTCTAGCTCCAAGTCCTACCGTTAAAGCAGTTAATATAGCACTTTTACCACTTCCATTTCTTCCCACAATAAAATTAACATTCTGATTTAATGTTACTTGCAAAGCATCATGACACATGAAGTTTTGCATAGCAATTCTTATTATTTTACCAACAGTGCACTGTAATGAAAAATGCATCGTTATATAGTGTATAAGTGTATAAATTTTAACGTTAGATAAATTACAACGTTGCAATAAATTATAACGTTACAAGTTATAATTTTAAAATACTTACTTCCCGCGTAGTATCATTATCGGAATGCTTCGACCGCTTCGCATCATCATTTTCTAAATCTCCACTTTTCCTTTTCTTTCTATCCCTTTCCGCTTTTGCCATCTTATAATTAAAAATAATGATAACAAAAGACTCATTCAAATCACGAGTTGAAAAACAACAGACAAATAAATTGAACCTTTAACATACGATTGTAACATTGAATTAACGACTTTGCCTGTGTTTATTTTTTCTCTACTACATTAAACAATACACTGGATATTTACAGATGTAGATCTTTTGTTAAAATATCCAATAATATTTTAAATACAATAAATAATATACTCTTAATATGCTTCAAAACAACATAGAATCAGTTCCCGCCAGACTACTGTTGTCAACCTTTGTGCAATACCGATTCAAAACCTATCGAAAGACGACCCAATGACGTAATCAGCCAATAACTGTTCTCTAATATGATTGGACGTCTGAAATTTACATCCAAGAGGGAAAATTACGAACCAATAGCATAAGAGACAGTTTACAATTTTTGTTGGATTTTTACATTGACCTAATATATGCTAGGTCCATGAATTTTTAATATAAATTGTAAATGTTTCTATTTTTTTGTATATTAGTATTACTACAGAAATCAAAATAACTGATATCAAACGAGAGGCCATATTATAGTCTAGTATGATAATCTGGATTTAATAAGCAGCCTTTTGAAGAAGCAGAGGATTCGTAGGCACCATCGTTTTTCCGTTTATTTCTGCATTTATTTCCTAAATAAATTTTAGTTTTTAGAAATATTAAACTTCAAATACATTTTACCTAATTTTGGTATTCATATCCCTAAAATTCTTACTTGGAACATTAGCATTGTTTTTCATATAACAATTTGTACTACCAATGCCATCTTCCAGATTTAGAAGTTGTTCTTCTAAAATATGTATAATACAAATTAATGATATTCTATAGATACGATAACATTATTTTTAATTTTTAACTTAGCTTACCACTATTATTTTGACATTGTATTCCGTCATATTCTGAATTATATCTAAAAAGATGATTCAAATTAATTTTAATAATTTAATTAATTTTAATATAATATCTTACGCGTTTGGTGAGCAAGTAAACGTTTTCTCGAATTGTCTTTTCCTCATTGATGAAACACATGCTTCATTCATTCCTTTATCTAGTATCTTTTTATCTCTAAATGCATGTAATAATGCATCCGCTGTCGCCAGTTCAAGATCAGCAGTAACGTAAGCTGAAAGGAATGAGGTTATATATTATATACACATATACGTAGTTAACTAGGAGTTGAAAGAACTACTAATGCCTCCAACTTATCTATAAACATAATTTTTTATAATAATCTATTTAGTAAAGAACAAATAATAATTTAAAATTGAAATAATAAGAATAGATAAAAAAGTAATTAGAATTTCATAGAATAATTAAAAATTTTAAATACGCTTGTCACAATCAAATATAATGTACTAACGAGATTGATCTATAAGTCTTTCATAATAACGACCTGTTCCCCAACACGGTCTTATCTCATTTTCGGGTATTTCCTCATTCTTGATCCTAATACATTTTATAATTTAATCAGTTAATACAACATTTTATTGAACCCAAATCATTGTAAAGAATATTGCTTATCCGATCTTACGTTATATTTGTCTCGTTTGTATCATGTATTACTTTTGTTTTCAATTCTACTTTTTGTAATGCAGATTCTATCAAATCCCTTTCTCTCAGCTGTTCATAGTCGCGAGAATCTTTAAATCGAGATATATTTTTTATATTCCCATTGCTTTTGAGTAATCCAGATTTGTTATGTGTCCATCTATGAATTTATGAAGCAAACAATAAATAATAATAATAATACTGATAATAATTAAATATAATTAAACTTTACATACAAAGGCAAAGGTTCGTTAGATATGGCATAATAACCGTGTAAACCAAAATTCGGTATTTCCTGAACTGCAGCAAATTCGCGCATACCACCTCCTATTTCAGCATAAATCAAAGGAAAGGAAGAAGAGGATATTGTTTTTGCTGGCTTCTCCACCAACTTTGTCATATCCATTGCCTAATAAAATAAGCGCATACAGATATGTATATTGTATTATTTTTTATATTAAATTTTCACGATATAAAAATATACAGCGTCGTAATATATACACATATCAGAGATCACATTTATAGACACAATCCTTTTTGTAAAATAAATGAAGTATATTGAAGGAATTCATTGTTGTTCCGTTAATATATTTTTAGCCTATTGCCTCATTATTAACACACCGTATTCATTTCCGGATGCTGCTGAAGTGGACCTTCAGGTGGATGTTGTTTAAAAATACCTCTAAGATTATGCCTCTGGAGCGCGAATAGTAATAATTTTAAATATTCAACGTGAGCATTGTCCGTCGGATTTTTTTCGTTTATTTCAGATAATTTTTCTAGCCATAATGCAGCCATAGCACGATCTATACACGTAAAACTTAGTTTAAGAGAATTCTTCGAGTACATACAATGGATTTACCTTTGATATTTGGTAGGTTAAGAACCATAGGTTTTGTGAATTGTAAATAGAAAGTGAAATCGTCTATGTCATTCATCATGATGTAATATAAGATAACTGTTGCTTATGTAAATGTATATGACTAATTATAAATTTATTAATAAAACGATTAGAGATATTCAAAATTTGTTAGCGATATATACATAAACGGATGTTGTCTAACGTTAAAACAAAAAAGACGTGTATATTTTACAGGATGATTAAGAAGAAATATATCGATGTATCGATCGATTAATTTGAATTATTAATAAAAAATATTTAATTCAAAATCATCGAAGATACATCATGTTTTAAGAAAATAAAATGATTTTACGCCATTGTGAAATGTGCACCATGGTGCATTCGATATCTTGCTTGATTCGTAAGAGGTGCGCAGCACAGATGCGCGCGATTCATGGACCAGTCAAGAACGCCTACGCAGTGAGCCCTCCCCCAACCAGAATATTGTACAACGATCCTTTAAAATTTTAAACGCTCGCTTCGAGAGTGTCGGTTAAACTCTCGCTTACTGTAAATCGATTCGTTGCACTCGCAGCGACCATCTCGTACTTAGCACCAACAACTTGTTGATTCTGGTTGGAATTGCATACCATTTGCGACCCACTGTATTCGATCGCAATGTTTTGAAAATCTTGCAAATTACCATACGAAAAAGGTATTGCTTAATGTGTTAAAATGAATCCATCGAGGATGACCGATACTGAGAATATACCGAAATACAAGTGGACGCCTGAAAGCACCTCATTGTTGGTCTCTATATGGTCGGACAAGCAGGTACAAAAGCAGCTCGAATATGCTACAAAGCCGCAACTTATATGGGAGAGTATGGCCAGGTACATGAGGAAAAAAGGATACAATGTCTCTGCGAAGCATTGCCGTTCAAGAATGAAACAGGTTTTAGTATGCTATCGTGAAGCAAAAAAAGCAGGTACTCGTGCTGATGTGGAACAGTATTATGATTTAATCGACAAGGTTTTAATAAGCAAACGTCAAGAGCATAATATGGATAATGGAATTGATACAGTAGGTTAGTGTGGCTAACATTATTTATTGTTGTAATCTTACTCTAGTAATGACATCTTCTTATAATTGTTTACTAGTGTACATATTCATGTTATTTTTTAGATGCTTCGACAAATATGAAATCTCCTTCGAAAGATATAAAGACGACTAAGAATATACAAATGCGACAAAAGTTTCAAGAACCAGTTCAATCCTTCCTTCGTACAGAAGCTCTCTCCCCAACATGGACAATTAGCCGTAAGAATATTTTTGGTTTTAATTAATGTTGTAAATAGAATTGTACACAAACAATCCAGAATTATATAATTGCATGTCTATAGCAGGTGAATATGAATATCCTGATTCTCCAGAATCAAATGAAACTATCGTAGCTCGTCCGTATGGTGTTCTTTCCCCTACAAGGGATGCTGCTGTTAATACATGCACTGAAGAAAGGAGCGCAAATGTGCGACGTGTTCCTGCTCCTATAGAGGAACCAATTCGTGAAGAATACAGGCAAAACGTATTTTCCAGTTATCCGTATGGAGATGTTCCATACCAAAATAGTGTACAGAATGTACAAAATCAAATAATACAGGAAAATATGCAACAAAATCAAAATTTCCTACAAAATCATATGTGGCATCAAATGCAGCAACAAAATATACTGCCTAATGGTCTAGGTTTTCAAAATAATATAAATCAGGAAAGATTATCACATCTTGTTAATGATGTAACGCCAACTGCTGCTTTCCCTTTTGTGAATCCTAATATCTTGAGACAGCACAACCAGTTACATCAAATTCCAATGGCAAATAATAGAGCAATGCCACAAGAACCACAAAAGATTAATTATGGACAGAATTTAGTAGCAAATACTTACAGACGCTATCAAGAGACTGTTCCAAGACCTACCATGGTAGATACAAAACAATGTGGATCTTCATCACCTGATTATTCACCTGATGTAACGTCAAATTTAAATGTAGCTTTCTGTCAATCAGGAAATGAAACGAAATTACATAATTTAAATGAAACATTTAATTGTTCATTGCAAACAAATAATTCTATTCGTGCAAATCCTGAAGTTTCTGTGGTAACAAACAATGCAACTTGTAATGATGATAGCCTTTTATTGGACTGCTTGATGGACTCTCCTACTCCATCAGAAAACGATAATAAGTCAAAAGATACAGCTGTGAACACAGTAAATGTGCCAAATGTTCCATTGAGAAAAAAGAAAGCACAAAAGTTGGAACAACTTGTGCTTAGTGCAATTAATTCTCAAAACGAAGTTGTTAATAAGGTAGTATATTAATATTTTCATTATTACTAATTTATTTATTTATATGCAATGTTGTTGTATATTTACTTTATAATTCTGTTTTAGATACTTGCAGCACAAAACGATATGGTATCTAAATTTTTGGACATAGATAGAGACAGACAAAGTAGATTAGAAAATCGTTTAGATCATTTATTGAATGTTGTTCACACAACAGTTATTAATAAAAATGCAGATGCAGAACAAGAAAATAAGCCATCTTTTGAAGAACCTGATATAGTATCTTTAGATCCACCTCCTAAGCCAGGAGTGGTTCCTCCTAAGCTGGATTTAGTCCCCCCAAAACCATGTCGTGTACCTTGCACAATGGCAAATTCTAATATAGAACTGGTTAATAAGAATCCTATATTAACAAGACCTGGTGTTGTTTCACCTATCACCAGTCCATCAAAAAGACCAGGTACAATTTGGTCGAAATTAGGACCTGTATCACAATCCCCCTTTGTTAAAGCTCAACAAAGACTGGGATTGCAACCTGTCCTTAATGTAGACTCGCGCACACAGTCTTCAGCAGAAAGACGTATTGCTAAAGAAGTTGGAAACATGAAACTTGATGTGGAAACATTAATAATTGAAACATCTAAATTTTTAGAGGCGGAGAAACAAATTGAAGAAAAAATTGAAAATGCAAGACTTCAACAAAAGATGGGTCAAAATTTAAATGCACGAAGACAATTATTTACACAACGAGAACCTACAACAGAAATGATACTTACAGCAGTTTTTTTGGAAGCAGAACGACGAATGTCAGACCCATACGCGAATCGTTTCAACTCTGTAAGCTCAAATAAAACTCATTCGAAAAAACTAACAGGAGATAATTTACTTGCTGGTCAAGGAGAAAGTTATGAGTATTTACGTCAGTTGAATCAACTAAACGATCCATCATGCTATGTACCATGTGATACATCTACACCAGCTAAAATCACAGTACATGCCAAAAATTCAGAAGAAACTTATAAAGCTGTACCCAAGCAAACAATTCAGCAATTAGCACAACTTGTAATGAACAGTGCTAGATGGAGAAATATTCCTTCTCAAAATGAACAATTTATCGAACAGGAAAGACAACAAAATGTTCATAAAAATGAATATAATACAACATTTTCTGCTCCAAAAACAAATGCCCCACTTGCTTCAGAAATAAATGAAGAAAAGCAAGATGTTCCTAGAAGATTTACATCTGATCTTAATGAAATTCGTTCTACAGAATCATTAAATGAACGGCCAAATGTATA
The DNA here is from genome assembly GCA_032403825.1 of Odynerus spinipes. NCBI lineage: Eukaryota > Metazoa > Arthropoda > Insecta > Hymenoptera > Vespidae > Odynerus > Odynerus spinipes. The sequence goes on along the minus strand of JAIFRP010000034.1, from coordinate 503,118 downwards.
CAAGTCTTCATTGCATACCGAACCAGGATTACAAAAGCCTGTCTTTCCTATGGGTTTTACTACCACTATGTTAGATAAAGAAATTCCAAGAGATAAACCAAAAGAATTAATAAGAGATACTAAATCCATAGGATTTGTTGATAACATGGTTGATCGTAAACAGCAAAATGTGCGTTTTATGGATGATGCTTTGGCAGAACTTCAACGAATGTACATTGAAAAAAATAATAATGAATTACAGGCAACAAATGAGGTTCCTCCACTTATAACAAGCCATGGTAATGTAGTCAATGGCTATAATCAAAATATGATGGAACGATATATACATGAGATAGTACCAAAACATCAAGTTGGAAACAAAAATAAAGAAACTGACTCGGATGATGATGAGTTTCTAGATACAACAGGCAGCATGCCTCCGGTACTTAAACGCAGAGGATCTTTAACTTCAACAGGTACAACATCAACCGAGGCTGCTCATTCCATGAAAACAAACAAATTAGGTTCTGCAAATTGCATAATTAGTTAATTTTGATAAAAAAAACTATTGTTATTTTTTACAAATCTATTTTATACTACACTGAAAGGAAATTTACTAGTTCTTCCTTAAAAGTTGGATAATTGCATTTAAAGTATATATTTTTGTCTTCTAATTGATAGATCTGTTATTAATAATAAGAGAATTCTTGAAATTAATTATACTTAAGTAACATAATTAATAATAAAAGTGCCTTATTAGATTTTAAGCAAATGCCAGTGCAATAGAAAATTGCATTGTGATAATTGAAAGTTTAATTTCTATTTAAATAAGTACAAATATTTTCAGTTCTCATTATAAAGTTACTTATATTATGCATAACACAAAATATTTCATTCCATTACATATTTCTTAATTATTGTGATTACTACAGATCATTCTATGAATTTTGTTAATATAGTGCAATGGTTATTATGTTCACGTTAATCTTTATGTAATTGTGATTTAGCAAATGGATTGAAAATATGTAATTACAGAGCATTATTTAGTTAATTGAATAAGTTTATTTTACAACAAAAAATATAAAATATTTTTTTATAAGTTATACATTGCATAAAGTTAGTATATCATTAATTAATGATGACCTTATTTTGTTAAGTACTTGTTTTAAAATTTAACTATAAATTAGTTATCTTTGACATCAATTTGTAATCGTGCCGATCCACCATACAGATTTTATACTTGTATTCAATTTTATTATATTTCGTTTTCTATCAATAAATGATATAGTTTACAATAGAAACTACTTAGTCATTTCCCATTAAAATAAAATTACACCGCATAAGTGTATATCGTTTCCGTCAAGTAAAAAAATACACATTCATTTGAAAACCGTCGATAAAAAACTAAGAAACGTTCGTACTGGGACGATCACTCATTAGCAATGTGCTTTGTCATACAAATATTACCGACTTATGCAAATGAGATGGGGACTAGAGACCAGTATGTTTCGTACAAAAACAGTTTACTTATTTTTAGTTTGTATAAAGTATGTAATTAGTACCTATACGCTGTTTTTACTTTCAATTGTTGCCAATCCAAAGCAGATTATAAAAAGTAAAATTATAAATAGTGAATAAAGTTAAATGTTCGTAAAAGATCTTGCGTCGTCCCTTCCAGCTGTTCGTAGGAACAATGGTGAAAACCAAAAACATTCTAATTTCCACGACGGTTGGGGCCACGCGACGCCGATTAAAAAACCGCATCGTCACAAAGTCCGACACAGATTGCAGTGAGGTGCGCATGCGCCTTAGCTTGTAGTTGTACGATCATTGGACGATCGCCAATCACTAATCGGTAATCTGTCACTCGTGGACGGCGGGGTCTCGCACGATTTCTTACCGTTCACAGTCTACCGTACGTAGATTTGCAAGTTGGAGCCTCGTGAATGTTCATTCTCTGAATTATTAATCAACCCTGTGCGTGCCCTTGTTTCTTCGATTAAGAAACAAATTAACAGTAGAAACAGTGGGATATATTTAATAGACGAGAAGTACAACAATTTGTGGAACTTGGGCGGTGGAATATATAACATGACGACAGAGGAGAAGTTTAACGCGGCAGTGAACGTAATTAGGAATTTGCCAAAAAATGGTAATTTTTTTGGCGATCGTTATATACATAGACCCGTTCTCTGTTTACTCCAAACGAGTACATGCCTACGCATACGGCAGATCGTACTAAGAGATTGTATGCGAAATGCATTACTCTTGACTGCGTAGTATAAACAATGCGAAAAATCAGTTTTTTAGGCGAAATCTGCTACGCAAAAGTTTGCTGTTCATATTCCTTTTTTATAACCTATCGTGCAAAATGTAGAAGAAGACCAGTTTTTTTTTATACTGATAACTTTTTGCTTCAATTACACTTTTCTTTTTTTTTTGTACACTCACTTCTCGTCGGCCGATATCAATCATCTGGACGTAGACAATGTTAAACGAAATTTTGTTGTGCAATGATTTCACAAATTTTTCTGCCCATATTGTAAAGTATAACGAAATTTCAAAATAATTCTAAAGAGTGTGACGAAACAATGCTTTTTACAATTTTTTTTTATTATTCTATATCAAATAGGATAACTATTTCTTACACATTTGTATGTGGATAGATTGATATTAGAATATCTTACAATCCTTTCCTTGAACATTGACTTTCGACAGCTAAAAAAATAAGCTGTAATGTTTTGCATACATTTAAAAGTGAATTAATTTGCATATACTTGTACCAAGAACTGTTCATATTCATATTCACATCATTTAGTTGTAATGTATTGAATATTAGAAATAACTGTATTAGCCTTATTAGAGATGCATACTTTTGATATATATGTATATATTTGTAATTCTGAAAATATTATCACAGTAAAAAATATGCGAATGGTTATATAAAGATATAGCCATTGGATTCAATTTTATACATTTACCAAATATATTAGAGATTACAGTAATAAAAAATATAATGGATTTTCATTTTCCACATTATAGTTCTAAAATTTGTGTGATCTGATTTTCTTATGCAAAGGTCATAATCATCTACAAGCTGTCATTAAGAAATAGAAGGATATCAATGGGAATGCATTCTATATCTGTCTTACAAAGATGAGAGAATGTTCTCACTTCACTTTCTAACAATGTGGGGTGCATGAACCTGTCTTCACTTGATCATAACTTTCTTCCTAGCTGAATACAATTACAATCTAAATGTGAATTTATTATAAAGTTTATTGAGATTAAGTAACATATGACTTTAATAATAATTAAAAATATGGTAAATGTATATGGATATTTAGTGTTAAGAAAGTAAGACAAATAATGTACTTTGATTAGGGATAAATTTGCATTAACTTTTATCACGCTCACGAACGATGTGCGACAAATGCATTTTTTAGAGTGAAAAATGCAGATGTCTCTGACGCGTGAATATTTAAGTTCGCATAAAATTTCGTTTTATCATGTAACGAATGAACGAATATAAATGCAAAAAGGAATTTTTTATGTCCAGATAGTCTCACTTTAAGTCATTTCTTTTTTTATATAATTTATCATTATCATTAATCCATTTGATATTTTTATAATAATATGCGAGCGAAGAGACAAAATTTTTCGCCTACGCGATGTTTATTAATGTATATATTTTATATTAAATATACAACTTACATATAACATGATAATCCATAATTTACAAAAAATAGGTTATAATTCATTAAAAACTGACTTTATAATGATAACTCATTGCCAGTAAACAATGTACCTTGAACAAAGGTCAAGAGATAAGGAACTGTTTTTCATAAAACTGCAAGCATGATAGCATTAAGATATGTATTAATGCAAGATATTATCAAATAAGTAGAAATAATTTAAAACTAATATATTTTATCATATATTATTATATCATATAAAATTTATGATTTCAGGAGCTTACCAACCTAGCCATGAAATAATGCTACGTTTTTATTCTTATTATAAACAAGCAACAGAAGGTCCATGTCAACAATCTAAACCAGCTTTCTGGGAGGTGATAAAGAAAGCGAAATGGGATGCATGGATGCGTTTAGGTAACATGAGTCGGACGGAAGCTATGAACAATTATGTAGAAGAATTAAAAAAAGTATGTTAAAGTTTGTAGTATGTTACATGCTTCTTAAAAACTAAACTTATGACAATTTTTCTATTCTTATATAGATAGTTGAAACAATGTCATATACAGACAATGTAGCAACTTTCCTGGGTAGTTTGGATTCATTTTATGAGAGCGTACCTGCAGAAGACTTAGAGTTGCTTGTTGGACCAGTGTTAGAACGTATGCGCTCACAGCCAGATTCACCATTGTCTGGTTCTCCTTTAGGTTTGTTTTCATGTATTCTAAAAGTTATTGTAACATTCATTTTTATAACTTTTATACTCATATATACATATACATATATACACATATTTATTAAACTCACTTATTATCGTTATCTAGTATCTAGAGAAACATCACCTCACAGAGTTTGCAATACATCAAGACATATAACAAGTAGTTTAGAAACTAGTCCAGCTAGCAGCCACAGTGCAAGTCCTTTACCACCTGATACGGATGGCGAAGAAGAAGAATTTATTGATACGGTTGAAGTAAGAGTAAATTATTTTTTACAAAATTAAATATTAATATGAATGATAATTTATTATACATATTTTATTTGTAGTCTGCTCCAGATCAAATACAAAAAGATACCACTAAATCTTCTACAAGTGTTCAGAAAGCAAGTATTACACCTACTACTGCAGATGATAATACAAACAAGCAACAAAACACTACAAATGAAACCCCACTAGAATTAGTCAATGGATATGCCAAGATAAATGATACTATTGAAATAAGTACAGATACAAAACAAGAAAGAGGGCGACAAAGAACAAGGAAAGATGATAAAGCAAATGCTGAATTTTTTAACCACATAGCATCTACGATGCAAAATTTGCAAAGAGATCTTGATAGAATAACCGCACGAGTGCGCAGTTTGGAAGGTCAAGCACTTCAAGCATTAACACCCCAAAGAGTATGTTAAATACGATCAATTTATAATATAACAAATACATATTAACAAATGTCTTTGTAAAGTAAACATGTATTAAATTTTATAGGAGCATAATATTGACCGATTTTATCCAAAATGGTGGCCTTTTCCAGAATGTTCACCACGAATGTTTGCTTTACTCATATTATGGCCATTTATAGCACAAATGCTTGTCTCGCTTACACAACGGTATCGTCAACGGAGACTGTGATTTCTTAATTCTTATTTTATTATTAATATAAATACCATGTTTATAATTAAGATGCATTGCATCAAACATATACAGAGATTATTGTAATTTAAGTCTGCGAATATGACTCATTCTAAAGGTTGTAATTCTGATAGAGAATTTGTTCATGTAAAAAGCTATATTCGACCAAATTATAAATTTAATTTAGTTCGTAGAAAGAAATTTGAAAGGAAATAAAAAGCATTCTTAATATTAAATTAATCATTTTTTAAAGTTTGACATAGGCACTTTCTTATTATACCTTAAACTTCAATGGAAAATATGTGGTTTATTATCACATTACGTAAAAGTTTATAAAAATCAGTTTTCTATTATATAATCTCTGTATATCTATATTATAAAAAGGTGTAAGAAATTGGATTTCAAGGTGAATTATGTTATATTTATATATTTACACTGTAATATAAACATAATATATATAACTATTTTGTATTGTGAACGTAGATTATAAAATTAGGGTTAATTGTTATGCACATATACAGTGCTTTTTTTCTTATGGTTTACAATAAAAAATGATGTCAGCATTATTTTTGAACCAAAATTCGGATAATAGTTGGTTGATATCATTTTTTGCTTCTGGAAGCATCAAATTATGTTAGAAAAGCAAAAGCACACACAATATTTGTATGTGTATATGCATATAAATACACACACAGATTTCTATACGTTACATATATCAATTTTTAAATGTACTTATTGTTCCGGTATCATACAATGTTCTATCGTTAATTGGTTTATTACCGATTTTTTATAAATAATTATTTTTTTCGATACCGAACAATAAAAAAATGTTAATTTTATGTACAGATCAAATGGTATACAAATATAACTTTTAAATATACTTTAAAATATTTGATTCTTTAAACTTATTTTTGCTATATAAGTAAAATAATGAATTCATAATTTGGGCTAATGTAAAATATAAACCTTTCATTTTTTTTTAAATAGTGAATGCTTACTATTTCGTTATATCAATAATATAATCAAATAATCAAAGTTTCAAACTATACATTTTATAATGAAATGAAACTCTATCAGTTCCTTCAAATAAAACACTAAGATGTATATATTTATAAAGATACATATACAATTTGGAAGATTTATTTAAGAAATATTTTTACACATACACTGAATACTCAAGTTTTTTATCTCATGTTTTTAATACAATCAAAATCCTAATATGACAAATACTACATCAGATCGCTATGACAAATTTCTTATTCGCTAATGCACATAGTTCATGTATCATATTTATATTAATAATGATAGTATTATCGTGATATTAATGATAATAGTAGGCGAATAATGTGAAAACAATTATCAATGCCTGAATGTTTTGTTCTGTATATTCAGAAGAATTAGCACTATTTTTGTTTACTTGTTTCTTCCTAAAGTAAAATAACAAGCAGCCATTGCGTGATATTTAACTTTCCTCCAATTACTAATGCCCAATGAATTAAATTTCCAAAGCATTGATAATTCTTCTGAAATCAGATATTTATAAGAAACAGTTGAAAACATTTCGTGCGTATAAATAAAACCAACTTAAAAGTTTTTCTTGATACTAAAAAAGTACTATACATTCATTTAGATGTTACGCACATATTATGAAAGGTAAGTGCCTTGTAGTTTCTATGTTTTTATGAAGTACAACATAACACGTACTTTGGAATGAGAAGATATCATTCACAAAAATTACGAACAATAATAATAATAATAATAATAATAATAATAATAGTTGTAATAAACAGTATGTACGGAAAATACACGTTATTATTTAAGCACGCTCGCCACGAATTCGTCTAGCCAATTGGATGTCCTTCGGCATAATAGTAACACGTTTAGCATGGATAGCGCACAAGTTTGTATCTTCAAATAATCCAACCAAGTAAGCTTCAGAAGCTTCTTGTAGAGCACCTATGGCTGCACTTTGAAAACGTAAATCAGTTTTGAAATCTTGTGCAATTTCACGAACCAATCTTTGGAATGGTAATTTTCTAATCAGCAACTCAGTAGACTTTTGATATCTTCTGATTTCTCGAAGTGCCACTGTACCTGGCCTGGAATAAGGAAATTGAATGTTTCTAGGATTTTTTCTAGTATATATACATAATATAAGATAGAATTCATATTTTTACCTATAGCGATGAGGTTTCTTAACACCTCCCGTAGAAGGTGCACTTTTACGTGCTGCTTTTGTAGCAAGTTGCTTACGGGGAGCTTTTCCACCGGTGGATTTACGAGCTGTTTGCTTTGTACGTGCCATGGTTTAATCTAAAAAGACAAAGCATTATACATAATATAGTGATTTTATCCTATTTATTTTATTTATTTTTGTGAAATTATTAGAAATTCATGTTTACTTGAACTCTTGACACATAAAAAAAACTTTCTCTTTTCATAGACTTTTTAATTCTTACGTTTCTTATTAACTTCCATACATCCACAAGTATATTAAAGTAAACACTATGTCATAAACTTCCTTATTAATCAAAATGTAGACAAATCATGCCGCAAGGTGCAAACACGTTTAAAGTTATTGAATTAGTAAAAAAATGATGAAGTCTTAACAAATTCACGTTGTACAAGCGATGATCAAAATAATAAACAAAAATGAAAGCCGCGGTAATGATTCCAGATCACGTAAAATCAAAGACACTACGAACGGTTGCGAATCCAAACCAGTATAAACTGAAAAGCGACAGTCAATATACGGTGGGGGAAGTTCCGAGGAAAGGAAATCTTGGCGTGGTGGGGTTATGTGCTTGATGGTGGGAGTAGGATCCGTTATTGTTTGCGCTCCGAGGAAGCACGCACGGAGGAACTTCGCGCGTTGCGCAATGGACGAACTTTCGTCCCTCGCTCGGTTCAGCGTGGAAAAGCCCACGCGCTGTCGATCGAAAAAAATCTTCGACAATATGATCGCGAGAAAATTAAGGAAAAAAGATCGTCAGTAAAGGTGTAAAAGCTTCAACGACCAAAAAATGTCGGTAAAATATAAGTGATCGATTAAAGGGAAAAAGAAAGAAATATGAGAGAAATGGACAAGCGTTGGCGTACCAGTCAGGTTCGTGAACGATTCCCACCACGAAACGTCAATCGCAAAATGGAGGCAAGCACTTGCGATACGTTTCTTGTTCGTGCACTCGAAAACTAAAATTTGTTTTTTCTACTTTCAAGACATCTTTCGATATAGCTGATAGTGTGATGCTCTCGCGTGAGAGATGAATATGCTTTAATACTTCGTAAAGTACAATTGAGAAGCTTTTACTCACCCTTAGCAGGAAAATTTACGCAAGAAGCTGAGAGCCAACGCTATCCACTTCCTTGTACTTCGATGGCAGTGGACGCTCTCCCGAGTCACGGGCTCCCTTGTCCCTACCCCCTAGAAATCAAATCGCGAGAGGCACGTAAGCCCGCGGTACGGACCATCCAATCGGACGTTGGATGCCAAGTTTTGTCTTGTATTACGAGCTGTCCCATTGGTTTACTTTCTTAACGCTTAGAAAATACAAAGCTATGAGTCCGTGTCGATTTATTAACCACATACGAAGCTTTGACTCAACATGTTACTTGTACTTTCTCAATTGCTGGTTATGCCCTAGATGATTCTAAGAACGATACCACCCTTTTTTTTGTCTATCCTCATTTTTTGGATCATAAATTTCTTATCTAAATGATTACAGGAAACAAGACGGAGAAAAAAGGAAGCGGAATCTTTTTTCTTTCTTTTGATTAGTGTTTAAACTCTACCGATTTAAAAAGCTACCCCCCATTTCTTGCACGTCGCTGACGATCATTCGAGATGTGGCGGAACACACGTACGTGCGCTATCCTCTGATTTCATCGTATTCATTGCGCATTGAATATATTACACGGAATACGTTAATTCTATCATCCATGTCGTCTAAAAAAGATGACGTACTATTTATAATGGGTTATGTTATAACCATATTAGTCATCGTTAGAAAGAATTATTAACCTTTTATTTTTTTTAAATGTAAGTAGAAAAATAAATTCTTTTTTTTTGCGTTTTGGTGAAAATACGGTATAACTTAAGAGTACATCTTAAATTTGAATATTATAGTTATTCTGTACACTAGCAGATTATTTATTCAAATTTTTGTGAGTAATTACATGAAATTATAAATGTTCATAATCATGGTAATTAACAATAATAAACCACTAAGGAATACTCGCTAATCATTATTATTTTATTGAACTTATATTTATGAAATGTAAATGCAAATCAAAATTTTCTTATCTAACGATATTGCTCATTAATGAAATATACTTACAAAATTTTGTAATCTAATGATATTTCAATGAAATAGCAAGATATTTTTTGAACATAAATTTATCCTTTTTTCGAGTTAAATTTTTAGTGTCATTAAATGTATGAAAATGAAAGTAATAATATGCTAAATTTCATAAAATTGTAAAAATATGAATTTTAGTGTTCTATCATTTGTAATCTTGCTTTTCTACATATTAAAATGTTTTCTAAAACTTATTGCTTGTGCATAACGATATTACGGTTTGATTACAAATACTAATCCACTATTATCATGTTCACATACCATACTTGTAGAAGGTAATTGTCCATTGTTAGATTTGTGATATTTTTCAATGAATTATCTAATACGACAGACAATTATGGTTTACTTTTACCCCATTTATGCTACTTATAGTGCTTGGCAGTGTAGACTCTAGTGAAAATTTGTGGGAAGAACTGAATTAGAATGTATTTGATTACTTTGTAAGATAATGTCCCAGGACATGACAATAAAATGAATTGGAACAAACGTTGCAAGTTGTTTGATATTTAAGCACGTTCACCACGAATTCTTCGTGCCAACTGAATATCTTTAGGCATAATAGTTACACGCTTGGCATGAATAGCGCATAAATTCGTATCTTCAAACAAACCGACCAAATATGCTTCCGAAGCTTCTTGCAAGGCACCAATAGCTGCACTTTGGAAACGCAAATCTGTTTTAAAATCTTGTGCAATTTCACGAACCAATCGTTGGAATGGTAATTTTCGAATTAATAATTCAGTAGATTTTTGATATCTTCTGATTTCTCTAAGTGCTACGGTACCGGGCCTAAAATTAAACATGAAATTATCAAACAGGTGATTTGATAACAAACAAATAAATATATATATATATATAGTTATTTATACACTATAACAGTGAACCACTTATAATATAATTAATTTATAATATATTTAACGATGTTTTATTTATACCTGTAACGATGTGGTTTTTTCACTCCACCAGTGGAAGGGGCACTTTTACGTGCTGCTTTTGTTGCAAGTTGTTTCCTGGGTGCCTTTCCTCCAGTAGATTTACGAGCAGTTTGCTTTGTACGCGCCATATCTAAATAAAATTATAAAGTATTTCACTTCACAATAATTAGATATGTGGGGTCAATATACCCCGTTGTTGACAAATGGCGTTAGTCAGGAAAATATTGTGGAAGCAATTGTCTTCATTTAAATATATATATTGCGTCAATATATATAATTTACAATTAATTATAGCGTGTACATAAACAGAATGATGATATTGTGAATACAATTGTTTAATTTTTATTGATTAAAAATCGATAATGGTTTCCCTCCAAAAGCGGACCGAATAAACAAAATGGCGAAAGGCGTATGTGAAGTTTTCGTTGTCGCAGAACTGCGTAAGAGTAAAGTAGAATTTTCATGCAAGAAAAAAAAATTTTCACGCGTAAGATATGATGCATCGCGTTCGTCATATATGTACACACATATTTGTGTTATCTATTATTTTCTCGGAAAAATGACAAGTACATACCTTATCGTTTTGCACTGTTTTCCGAAGTTGTAATAGAAATTCTGTGGATCTCTCATACAAGCTTTGTTAACCACACGATGATATTTGACTATTCTGGTCACTGGCTCAGCTTTGTACTACAGATCACATAAATACAAACTATAGCATCTGGAAGATTCGCAGCTTACGATTGGTTAGTGTACTATGTGGGGATGCAGCAGCATCATCTTGTGTTCGACGTACGCTGTATGTAATTGGTGTCTATTCCCGATATCGACCAATCAGAGTTGTCTACTATCTAACATTATATGTCGGTACAGAATTGATGCATAAAGTGTAAATTTTAATTATTTGCGATCTTGAAATACTATAATGATTATAATACGTCTACGAAAGGAATACAAATATTAATTCCTAATCTATAAATACAAATGAACATTTTTTAACATTATAATGTCAACGTTAAAAAAGTGTACGTCAATTCTAGAGATTTTTAACTTTATGATCGTTTCATTACACAAATGGCGATAACCATATATTGACAGATATCAAACTTTGATATTGTATGTACTTGTTCGAAGAAACTGGAAAAGAAAGCCGAAATATAGATTTATTGTTTATCACTTTACGTTTAACAAGCAATAATGACACCGATGAGTGATAGCAGTTCATTACCTAAAACAAAAAAACCATCAGGTAAAAGTTGCAAATCTACTTTTATGTTTATAATTTTCTATATCACGTAGTTAATTTATTAATAATATCTTGGCAATAACTTATTACAATAATGTGTTATTTAAACTATTAATTTCATATACTTTTTATATATACGTATCTACTATTTTTAACAGATAGTGCATTTAAACAACAACGTTTACCTGCATGGCAACCCATACTTACTGCTGGAACTGTTCTGCCAACATTTTTTGTAATAGGAGTTGCATTTATACCAGTTGGAATTGGGTTATTATATTTTTCTGATAAGGTTAAAGAACAAACAATTGATTATACCAATTGTAATTCTAATAATATTACTTATATCAATGGCCAACCTAAAACATGTGCAGATGTAATTGCAGAAAATGCATCAAAGTCTTGTTATTGTGAAATAGATTTTGTATTACCAATGGACTTTGATGGAGAAGTTTATATGTATTATGGTTTAACAAACTTCTATCAAAATCATCGGCGATATGTAAAATCTAGAGATGATAATCAACTGTTAGGAATATTATCTGATAAAGTTTCTAATGATTGTGAACCATTTGCATATGAACTTGATGAGAAGAATACCACAAAGCCAATAGCTCCATGTGGAGCTATAGCCAATTCTCTTTTTAGCGATGAATTAACGCTATATTCTGATAGAAATAAACAAGATGTGCCATTATTAAAAACTGGCATAGCATGGCCTTCTGATAAAAATATTAAATTTAGAAATCCAGAAGGTGATTTAAAAGAAGCATTCTCTCCAGAGAGATTTGCTAAACCAAAAAATTGGGCAAAGTATATATATGAATTAGATCCGCATAATGCAAGTAATAATGGACTTCAGAATGAAGATCTCATTGTGTGGATGAGAACTGCCGCTTTACCAACATTCAGAAAATTATACCGTAGAGTTGATCATTCTGTAAAGGGTTTTACTGAAGGTTTACTTGCAGGAAATTATACACTTAAAGTCAAGTATTGTATGTAATTTTATCCCATAAACTTATACTTTCATTTAATACACGTATTTATATCCATATTTTATTATAGCATTTTCTGTTTCTGCTTTTAATGGTTCCAAGAGAATGATTCTAAGCACAACATCACTTTTGGGTGGAAAAAATCCATTCCTTGGTATTGCGTACATAGTTGTTGGATGTATCTGTTTAGTACTTGGCATAGCATTATCAATCATACATATAAAGTATTCCAAAAGGTAAGGTTTATTACTTTATAAATAAATTTAAGGTCGGCTTTTATTTGTTATAAAATACAAATTATTTAAGTAATTAAATAATATTAATATAATTAAGCATTTAAGAAATAATTTTTTTCAATGTGAAAATAATAGTAGCATTCTATTGAATAGTCAATACTTTTAGAAAATAGAGAAAATATGCAATTGTGAATAACAGTGAATCATTATATAATGTGTTATACAGCAAGCTAATGTAAAGATGACCACAAGAAAATATATTTAAGACACCATAATTGTTCTTGTAAGTGTTTGTACAGTTGTGGTATGTTTGTCCTGTGTAATTTGATCAGTTACGGTGTGCATTTTATATGCTTGATTTTGTGTTTTGAAAGTTTATTTTTGAATGTATACTATGGCTTTCATAACATAGAATGTCTTATGAACTAAGCTCTTTTTTTAAAATGCACTTTATTATTGTATGCAGTAGCATGTAATTTATTAAATGACAAAAGTGCATGTGATTGCTGAATGCTATTATTTAATTTCATTTTATGATTAATATGTGCAATTGTTCATATTGTGATTATGTACATGTCCATGTTAAATATTTATGTTGCATTAAAATATACCTTAAATATAACTACATTGATCTATTAGATATGAATATCAATTATTTACAAAATCAAATGGAATCATTACATTTGTTACAAGGTATTCCATTTGTTACAAGGTTGTATAAAGTTTTGTTATTTACTATAACTATGAGTAAACATATATACATACACGTATTGTTTAGAAATTGAAATAATTAGCTTTTTTTATTTTATATGTATGTATGGATCACTATGATATTTTCAACTAATTTTATTTATATAAATAATATAAGTAATATAAGCATTTATTGTATAATTTCTTTCTAGCACAGCTGAGCTGATTAACGTGACTCCAACTACAGAATATCAGTAAAAATAATTGGATTTTTTAAAAATATCTACTGAATTCTGTTGGGCTATCTACCTCTATAATAAAATACAAACACACCATTTCATCACATCGGTTATGTAGTGAAAAAAGTATTAAAATTTAAAAACGGTATAAAAAATTGATTTCTTTTATATTGTTATATATATATTATATATGTGTAAGTTACATATTGCAAATTATTATATATTAGTAAAGATGAAAAGCTGTAACTAACAGAAACATACTTTTGTATACATTATACATTACCACAAGATAGTTATTTTGTATTATATGTTATACATTTCAGAGATTTATATATGTTTTATACAACATGCTATAACAAAATTAGTGTCATATCAGTGTTATTATTTATTTATACAACTTTTTAAGTTTTTCATGTTTAAGTATTACATATTTGTATTGTTTTCATCAGTATTGCAAGTAAATAGTACTAAAGTATATGTATTCAAAAGATGTTCTAGTAAAATAATGCAAAATATAAGTGGCAGATTTTACTCAAAGAATATAAAATAAGTAAATTTTTCCTTATTATTCAAGATCTTATTCTAGTCAATAGTAGTCATGCAAATTTACAAAGTTGAAATGATACGTTTTTTCTATATCTACACATGTTTAACTAATGATCTTTATGAATAATAAGTTTTTATCCATAGGTATCTTCAACTTGCGCATTTTCAAATGTTAAATGAAAATAGTATTTGTGCCTTATATATATAAGAAATTATTGAATTTTAAACTATTATGCACACCTTTGAGTCTAAATAAAAACGAATTACTGCTTTAAGTAAACGAATCTTTAAAATCAGTTTATAACTGGAAAGTATCTTTATTATCACAATGATAAATAGATTTGTAGATCATACATAAATGTACGAATGAAAGAATATAAAAATATAGACATTAATACATTTTTTGAATGTATACATTATAAGTTTTGTTTCAATCCCTAGTTTTTCTTTAGTATTATGTACATACGTATATAAAATAATTTGTATCTTGCGAAAAGCATCAATCAAATATTGGCGCTATTGTCGCTGTATTAGGTTATGTTAGGTTACGACTCATAATCAGTTGTTCCGAATTCGTCTGAATTTCATAAACCTCTCAATTGACTACACTTTTAAAAGGTGTTTTTATTAATAAAAAGAGAGAGAGAGAGAGAGAGAGAGAGAAAACTAAGTACATTTGTATATTTGAATACTTTGCTAAAGGTATGTTAAACAGTATAAAATAGTTTTTATGTTATTTTGAATTAAGTATTTCTCTCCATTAAAATTGTGAAAGGACTGTTTTAAGATATTACTTTTCCATTAATTACGTTTACTTTATCATGTATTCACGTATTTATATTTAACAGATGAACAAAATTACACGAGCCATTTTTACATTGGGTACAAAATATCCTAAATATAGTACGTTACCTCCAGAAATTGTTGTATTTACTGATAAAGATATGATTATTTGTTGGCATCCAAATCAAGGATTTCCTTATGAATACTCACAGCCTATATTAGAAGAAGTAAAAGCTGGTCCCAATACAGTATTAAAAATTGGTGAAAAAGATGTCTCTGATATTTTTAGAAAAAAGAAAGATAGTGATGTTATTGAAGAATTATCCAAATTAACGTTTACCACCAAACATAGATGGTTTCCCCGAAGTAGAGATAAAAAAGCTAAAAAAACTGAACCTGATAGGCCATACTTGTAAAATGTGAAAAATAAATCTTCGTTCTCTATTTATATTTCCTAATTCATTTTTATTCAAAGAAATAAATATATATAATATCATCTTTGCATTCTTTCTTCTATTCCAATTATTGCACATTTTTTTTATAAGTGATAAATATTTTACAACTGTGAAATATGTCAGTCAATGTATACATTATCTCATACTTATATATATATATATAAATTTATAATACAATATTTATGTACATGCATTTTTTTACAGTCTCATAATTTTTATATAATATTTACATTTCTATAAATCTTCAGGAGTAAGTTCCCTTTCACCTTCATGTAACAAAATTTGTAGTGCTTTATATAACAAGTATCTTCCAAAGCGACATTTATCTTTGGTATTCCATGTTGCTATAACACCATAGTATTCACCATTTTTACAATTTGTTAAATGGTCTATACCTAATGCATCTATCATTGCTGCTTCTCTTGTATATGCCTCTACTGGAATTGTGTTTTGAAAGACATGTAAACATATAACACCATAGCCATCACTCCATATATCTAATATGCGCTTAATTTTCTTATTTAATGCTTTTTTTTCTTTTGAAACCCATATGTTAAAAGCATCATAAAGATGAGAATAAGGTCTAGATCGTTTACCCTTCCCAATATAAAATATAGAGGAAAGGAAAGTCGTCCAAATCTCTGATTTTCTGAGCTGTGCAGTACGATATGGTAAATTTTGAGTTATTCGCGGATCCAATAAAAGATAATTAAAAGAAGTTTTTGATATTCCTTCACGCCATCTACGAGATGGATCTGGCGAAACAAATTCTCGGAATACATCATGCGCAATTTTATCATACGAACTCAAATCATCTACCCAGTCTCCAAATGTTAACCATGGTTTCATTTGATTTACATTTGTAACATTTTTTGAAGAAGACAAAGTTGTATGCATTGTATTTTGTATAGTAACAAGGCGTTTTAAATATAAATGTCTTGTGGTAGAAGTAATTGGTCCAGGACTATCACCTAATTCAGTCAGTTTTTGTCTAAGAGTGTGATCATCAATTAGAAGTAATTCAGATGGAAAATTTGATGATTGTCTGGAAAGATCTATAAAAACAAATTAGTAGTAAGTTTTCTACAGACATATGCATTAAGTATTTCACTAAAAACATTGAAAACATACTTGTTTTATTCTTATTTAGACTGAGCTCATTATTTCTGTTATCTTCTTGAATGCTGAAATTTCAGTTATAATAATTATAGTAACAATACCATACACAAAATTATTATTTTGTCTTACCTAGCAGGAGTGGTACATTTTCGACGTTCTAGTAAAATAACTCCTTCTTCTGGATCTTCGTATATATATTCCTCTTGTACACTTATATATGATATAGAAGAACTACAAAGATAATTACACCATTATGTATTAGTAATGAATGTATTAAAAAAATTACACTCAGCTATTATCTTATTAATTTAAATTAAAGTTTCTTTATAAATTTTAGTGTTACATAATAAGAGAGACTAACCTTAGCAGTGAAATATTTTGTTTTATTGTCCCAAATTTATCTATTTTCTTATCCTGTAAGTTATTTATTTTTGTATTTGGTAACTTTCTTCCTCCAAATTTTGAATTTATCGAAGATTGTGATGTACTTGAAGACATTATTAGGTTGTCAGATTCACTTAAAATGGTAGAAGGTTCACAAGATAACATATTATCATCGTCGTCATATTTGCCTTCATGTAATTTGATGGCTACCCCTTTATCTATATCTATATACTTATTGTTAGCATTATTTGTTTGCTTAGAAAAATATGAATCATTTGGTGACAAGGATAATACGGAAGTATCACTTGAAATATAATTAAATGTTTCGTCTAAATATTTTGTATTTTTATTTGTATCAATGTACCTTTTTTCTTCAGAATGTAATTTTGATACATAATTTGTGGTTATAATTTCATTTTTCCTATATGGGCAATAAGATTGTTTTATATCTCTACACGGAGTCTGGAGGTATCTTCTCTTTCTTCTTGGTGTAGATTTAATTATTTCTTTGTTTTGTTCATTGGATTCAAGAACAGGTGAAGTGTTGCAATGTTTTTTTGGATACGATATAAAAGTGGAATCAATGTATTCCTTTCTAGAATTATTTGATAGAAAATAACTTTTGATGTTTAATGTTTTTGCCATATTTTGTTTTAACTTTGCACTCATTGGTGTATAAAAATTTGGTGAAGTACTTATGATTGAGTTATCCAAAATATTTGGTGACATAAAAGTCAGTTTATAAGAATTTGTATTGCATTTCTTTGTAGATTTACATTTGTTAGACTCAATTACAGCTTTGTTGGAATCATTCGATAAAAAACTTTTTTGTTTAAATTTTGGTGTAATACATTTTTTTCTTGACTTTATAAGATTAAATTGAGGACTTTTTTCTTTATATGGAGGTGATAATGGTAAAATACAACTTTTAGGTGAACTTCTTTTAGGCATATTTTTTTTCTTATCCTTTAAGTAAGGAAAAAATGTTTCATTAATAGTTGAATCACTTGTAAGCGATGTAGAAAGAGAATTGATAATTTCACTGATAAGAAGTTTCTCCTTTTCATTATTTTCATTAATACAAAGATTCTCAAAATTGATATCTAATTCATCGTCCTTTAAATCTTCTTTATATCCAACAGATAATATGTCAGAAGTCATATAAAAGATACCTATACTACTAGATGTGTTTTCATTATAACAATTTTGAGTCATTTTACTCAAGTCAACATCATGTATACTCAATGACGGATTTTTCGGCATGACGTATTCAGCTATTGTATTACCATTATTTAAGACAATTTTATCTAACATAACATAAAAATTATATTATAATCAAATTATGGGACTCTTCATAAAAATGAATCATATAATAATATGTCATAGCTTACCTAATGATATTTTATATTTTGGTTTTTCATCTTCACTTATACTATAACCGCAATATTTTCCAAGAAGTGTGACAGCCTTATAATACTTTCCATCAAATGCATAATGAAATGGACTTCGACCTTCATCATCTACCTGTAAAGGATCACCGCCATTTGCTAATAGTAACTCTAAAATACGAATTCTACCCCATGCAGCAGCAACATGAACGGGTGTTAATCCATCAGCAGACCTATAAAGGTAAATATGAAAATAGTATTTAAAATATATCATATCCGTTTGGTTTATATAACCAACTAATTTATTGTATTAAAAATTTTACAAGTTAATTGATACGTACTTAACATTAGGATTTCCACCATGTCGTAAAAATAATCTTGTTACTTCTTCTGCAAAAATTTCTGAATCATTCCCAATAACTAAATGAAAAGGAGTAATACCATGTGTAGGAATTAAAACATTTGGATCTGCCTCTTTATTTAATATAAGAGTTGTCACTTGCCTATAATAGATAAAAAATATCATAAATATTAAATGTAAGATTATCATACAGATTTATTTTAATAACAAATTAGATATTAGAATAACTATTTGTATTAAAAATATAAAATACTTCACTTTATATTTGAATCTTCAAGACCATCACACAGGGAAGAAGCTAAGAATAAATCTCCTTTATTTTTTGGTGTAGCCAACATTTTTATTTAAAGTATTATATCTCCTTAAAAATAATGCAGCATACAATAATGCAAGTAGATCAAATTTTGTAATAATTTTTGTTTAGAAACATATTAATATTGTAATAACAACACGACTGCAATCTATTTACCTTTTGTTTGACTATGATCAAATATAACCTTAATCAGGTTCAGAAAGTCAATTAATATAAAATGCCTTATCTTCTGTTTAATCACGTTTACTTTTCGTTTAATTTCTTTAATAAACTTTAGTACTTATGTGTATTATAACGCATTATTATATAGAATGCAAATAGAAATAACATTTGCTGTATAAAAATATATTTGCTGTTCAACATATCAAAATATGTACGTTATACGTAGTGTATTCTCTTTTAGTATTATGGTTTTCTGTAAACAACTCTTTGTATAAAATAATTAACCGTCTTTCTCTTCATAGAACTTCTGGACTACTTCAAATTATTAATAAAAACTGTTTATGTTTACTTTGTTATGAAAAGCAATTCTCTTGACCAATCACTGTAATAGCTTTGCAGCTTTAACGTAATTGGTCGAACAAATCATGCGTGATTGGATACTATAATATAGCGAATCAGCTCCGAGCATTATAAATATAATATCATGTAAAAATACTTATTTTAGTGTTTTAAGAAGTAAATTTTGAGATAATATAAAATAATTTGATTATGTATAACGTTCATAAATTAATACAATAGATCGATTGCATGTAAATTTCATATCTCACGCAGGATACGTAAAATAGGTTACAAGCTGTCCTGTACAGGTTTCAATGTTTATATTTAAACATCCACATAAGCAATCTAGTGTTACAATAATTATTTTATTTGTGCATGTATAAATTACTTCAGTACATAATCTTCGGGGTATGATATTAACTTTGGAAATTGTTTCATTTCTTCTGGGGCGATATGGTCTAATCTAGTTGGAACTGGTCTTAATTGTTTAATTTGATGAGAAACATTTTGAAGCATCTCTTCTGGAATATTTTCATCTGGGAAAATATGTAATCGTTGCATCGTGTGTCTTCTTTGTAAGTTTCCCTTCATTGCTCTATATACTGCTTTACTTATGATCTATAGAATATGTTACCAAAAAAATGTGTAAGTATAAAATATATTATTTTGAGATATAATATGTGTTTCTACTACCAAAGTTGGATTTTTCTTATGAAGTTCCCACGCCAAAGTCCAAGAAGCACCACCAATATATGTAGTATGATGAAAATATACACGTTTACGCCATTCATCTCCTCTTAAAGCTATTTCTTTACTGTTTATTACAATCACATGATCTCCACAATAGTCTGAAAAAATGAATATCATTTTGTACATTGAAAACTTAAAAAAATTAGATAGATGCATCTTAGTATTATAAAATTTAACTTACTCATTGGATGATATATTGGTTTATATAAACCCATGAGATAATGCTTTATTTTTTCAGCACTTTTATATGGATCTTGCCACTTTGCATCATATATGTGCCAAATTGTTGAGAAAGTGCTCCATTGCTGGAAAACATAATTTTGTCACATAATTGGAGAATAGGTTAATAATGTCATTACTAATTTATACTAATCATAAACAGATTGCATTAATACAACTTTAAATAATTATTATATTAATATTTATATCATTGTATCGATAGTAATTATTTCAAAGAAATAAAGAAAAAATTACAAATAAAGAAGAAAACGAACCTGTCCTCTTCGTAAAATTGACATAATAGTCAAGGATCAAAATCTTTTGATATTAGTACGTGTGAGCTTAGAATTTAACTCAAATTTTACTCAATGTAATTTTTCATAATTTTTAAATCTTTTAAAATTATTTTCAATATAACCTATAATGGTACAGTTTCAGATACAGTGTGATGTTGTGTGAATATCGAAATATACAGATAAATCGATAGTTTTGTTTTTAACCGGGAACTATCGATACTCTCGGACCATTCGTGAGTTCAATTAATGTCTCATAATGCTGTTTTGATTTCATTATTTATTTTTTATATATTTTATATGGTGATTATATGATTAATTTCATTTATATAAAAAAACACGGTATCATGCTAATAAAGTGTTTATTACGAAGGAGTGTTATAAAAAACAAAATTTAGGATCTAATAATAATTCAATCTTATAAAAGTAAGTTCTCACAGATGTTAGCTTTTCTTCTTTATTATTTTTTATTTATTTCGTAGATATATTTTTTAAATTGCTTGAATAATTTAACAAAGACGGCGCTGTAAACCTCTACAAGGAAAAGTATTATCGTCATCGACACTACTCGTATTGAATGTGAACAAATTTCATGGTTGAAACCACGTGACCTTGCGAACGACCTCTAATTCGGCACAATCGTATCCGTCATTAGGTCTCACTTTACCATATCTTCTAGTTGCTGCAGTACTTGTGGACAGTTTTTGGGTAGGTAGATCGTTTTTTAATCTTGTTTGATAAACTAACGATGTTAATTTAACAGTGTTAACATATTATTAAAGCGATTGAGATATGATACGTACCACGGCGAGGCTACATAATGATTTGGCACGGACAATACTCCGAAGTAGTATACGCACCAACATCATTAGGACCGTGGTCATCCGATGTCTTCACAGAAAACATTTACAAAGGTATACATGTTTATAATGGTAATATTAATTATTTTATTAAGATATTATTCTCATGTTTCATTCATCAAATTTTTATTTTATCATCCAAATTATATTTTACTTATATTTAATCTTTTTTACTTTGTCATTAAAATTTTACAAAGATTTATATAATTTAAATCTACATAATTTGATGAACTATAAATACATTTGCAGCGTAAAGTAATGTATCGCCTTGTATTTTATTATGTATTTTATTATGTTTATCAAAACTATGCTATTATCTATAAATGAATATTTGTATTTGATTTTATTTTTTACTATTTAACAGACATATCGGTAGATGAAATATAATAGATGAAACACTGAAAATCACATTATATCGTCATATGATTCTTAACATTTTTTAGAGTATATCACTGCTTTCTTGCTTGGTGTTCAGGATTCAGGTCCACGATAATTTACGTTTTACGGTGATACCTTGGCAGCAGCAATTACGGTTTTATGCAGACTATCCTGACCATCTCAAAGTACATTTACCTGCATTATCTCCTACTATGGAAACAGGTACAATTGTGAGTTGGCAAAAAAAAGAAGGTATGTACATGGAAAAGCTTAATGAATAATATCTTTTAATCATTTTTATATACTGCAATAATGTAAATAATTTATTTTATTTTCATATTAACAGGTGATAAATTGAATGAAGGTGACTTATTAGCAGAAATTGAAACAGATAAAGCAACAATGGGTTTTGAAACACCAGAAGAAGGTTATTTAGCTAAAATACTTGTACCTGCTGGAACAAAAAATGTTCCTATAGGCAAGCTTGTTTGCATCATCGTCCAAGAAGAAGGCAGTGTAGCTGCTTTCAAAGATTTTAAGGATGATGCAGTAGCAGCACCGCCTGCACCTGCACCTTCTGCTCCTACTCCATCAACACCTGCAGCTGCACCTCCACCTACTACACCTGCTAAAAGCACTGTATCTCCTGGAGAGAGAGTATATGCTAGCCCACTAGCTAAAAGAATTGCAACAGAAAAAGGACTCAGTTTGCAGGTAATTTTGCTTATCGTGTTCTTAAATGGTTTGTTACATCAGAGTATTTGACATATAATAAAAAACAAATAGTTCCAATTAAGAGATATTTAAATGGGATAGAAATAAATTTTTTTTTTTCTTAGGGTCTTAAAGGCACTGGCTTGTACAATTCCATAACATCTAAAGATCTAGAGGGTGCTCCTGTTGCTGCTGTTGCAGCACAAGCTGCAGTACCAGGGAAAATTGTTGCTGGCGCAGATGGTGTTGACATTCCTGTGTCAAACATACGCGCAGTTATAGCAAAACGTTTATCTGAAAGCAAACAAAATATTCCCCACTATTATCTTTCAATAGATGTAAAAATGGATGCAGCATTAGCGATACGAGAACAATTCAATAAGATGTTAGAGAAAGAAAAAGTAAAATTAAGTATAAATGACGTTATTATTAAAGCAATGGCAATGGCTTGTAAAAAGGTACCTGAGGGTAATAGCGCTTGGATGGGTGATGTTATAAGACAGTAAGATTTTTGATATTATTATATTTCTTATCTAATTTTCTTTAAAGATAAAATCAAGCAAATGGAGATGTTATTCTATTTAAGATCTACAAATTTCAAAATACTATTTGGTTTATGCTGTTTTATTTCATTTTGCAGATACCATAATGTAGATGTAAGTGTAGCAGTAAGCACAGACAACGGTTTGATTACTCCTATAGTATTTAGCGCTGATACAAAAGGTATTGTCCAAATCAGCAAAGATGTGAAAGCATTAGCTGCTAAAGCAAGGGAAGGCAAGCTGCAACCACAAGAATTTCAAGGAGGCACAATAACTGTTTCAAATTTAGGAATGTTTGGCATTAAAAACTTTTCTGCCATTATAAACCCTCCTCAATCCATTATTCTTGCAGTAGGTACAACAGAAACAAGGCTAATACCTGCAAAGAACGAGAAAGGGTATGTTAATTTTAATATTAATGTCTTTCGTACTTTAATAAATATATATTATAAATCTAAATGATTATTATTTATGAATATATAAACACTTATTATTTCATGATTATAGATTTACCACAGCCCAATATATGTCCGTAACTGCTAGTTGTGATCACCGTACCGTGGATGGTGCAGTAGGTGCACAATGGCTTTCTGCCTTTAAAAATCTCATGGAAAATCCAGCATCCATGCTTTTGTAGTAAGTCTTATTATTGAGATTTTATGTTGAATAGTTGAACCATGTACAAATATTTTCATTTAGGAATAGAAGGTGATATGTGTCTAATGTACTTATGTATATCATATATTGAATACTTTATGCATTTTTAATAGACTGATTATTTTGTATAATCTGAAAACACTGTTTAGAAATGAAATCTTTTTGCAGAAATACATTCTTATGTGAATCAACATAATACCATGAAAAGCCAGTTACTCATGTAATGCTTTTCTTTGATTTATGTGTCATCAACGTTGCTAAGCACATAAAAGATTAAGGACTATCATTTGAAGTCTTAAAAAATGAAAGATCAGTCTCAAATATTTTATGTTCGATGTAGGAGACAATACTGCCACTTTAGTTCTGTTAACAAGTTACACGATTAAATTATATAAAAATTTATGAAATGAACTTTGGTAAATAACCATTCAAAACCTAAATCAGTGTACCAGTAATGTCTTGGTATTAATATCTGATGGCTACTTGTACATATGTGTATTTATGTAAAATGTTTTATTTATATAGCTCACAAATTACCATCATATATTATCCAGAAATTAATAAAAATAAAAATAAATAGGCTTTATTAAATATATGTATATACCTTATTTAATAAATTATACCTTATAGTAAATAAGATATATTATATTTAAGCTAGTTGCAATAATTAGACCCATTAATTTATTCCAAATATATATATATATATATGTACACATACATTGAAAATAAAAACATGTTTAAATTAATTAAAGTCAAACGATGTTTTTTTTATTTTTTTATCTTTCATTTGTGTATCCTTTCACGTTCAGTGTATATTCCTCCGTTGCATATTCAATCACTACGAATTGGAAATATAAATTATATTCTTTATAGAACATTGACACGTGATTGGATAATTTTATACGCATAGTAATACTTATTGACGAATCACAATAAACGGTTGATTAGAAATATTTCTGTTTACACTACGGATATTTGTAATTGGAAAGCATCTACGATCTGTTTGACATCGGAATATGCGCAGATGCGTTACAAGTTAGAATGAGCGAAAAATCATTCGTCTAACAAGAAAAGTTTAATTCAAATAATAGTAATTACATGTTACAATAAAAATGAGTAGTGTTAAACTTGATGTGTTATGGTCACCAGTTCATTCGAATAAATTTATTACGTGGGGAACGGAAATATGTCTTTACGAAGTTACAGATATAAAAGACGGCATTAGACAACTATGTAAGTATACAGTTGTCAAAGAAATTTTTAATGATATTTCAGTATTATTTTTTTATTTGTATTTGTACTCGATTTTCTTCTGTCATAGAATATATATATCAAATAATAATTTATGAATTAAAAGGTTACATTGTTTTCTTTACACATAGGTACTAAACTTTCGGATTCTACTGTTGCTCATTTGCTAGCAACAAATACAAATCAACATTATGTTAAATGTATTGATATTTATCCACAAGCAGAATTAGATATTTTATTAGCAGTCGGACAAGCTAATGGAAAAGTTGTTTTAACTACGTTTGGTCCGACTATATTTGATTCTTACGGTTATGCTGGTAAAGAACTTGGTAAGAAATGAAGATGTATTTATTATATTATTCAATATTTGAACCTAGTTATTAATTACTTATATATTGTTTTAGTTCCTAAACATGCACGGCAGTGTAATGCTGTAGCATGGAATCCAATAGATTCAAACTTAATAGTTACTGGTTTGGATAAACATCGTACTGATCATTCCATTCTTTTATGGGATGTAACTAAAAATTCTGAAAGAATTTATCATAATAATACTCAAACAGATCCCAATAAGCCAATAGCAGAATCAGCTGTATCAGAAGTAATACATTCGCTTGATTGGTTTAAAAGCCAACCAAAATGTTTAGTTGCTGGTGCTAATAATAAACAATTAAAAATGATAGATTTCCGAGGTACTGATATGATATAAAACAAAATAATATGTATAGTTTGTTTTAATATTATATATTTAATCCTTTATTCAGATTCTGCTAAAGTAGTAAATGTTGCTCCTACGAAAGCAGTGTATGATTTATCAGTAAATCCACATAATAATAATTACTTACTTTCACATGTTGATAATCAAATTACTATATGGGACACACGATGGTTTGAAAAACCTGTTCTTACTTTATCACAAGGTAAACCAGTTACAAAAGTTTTGTGGTGTCCAACAAGACATAATTTGTTGGGAGCGTTGCAAAAAGATTCAGGTATATTTGTATTTAATGTAAAAAACTAAATATCTTACAATATTTATGCGGAATAAAAGTCCTATATTATAAAATAAAATCAGTATAAATCTTCTCTTTGAATTATAGTGGCACTA
Organism: Odynerus spinipes; assembly: GCA_032403825.1. Classification (NCBI taxonomy): domain Eukaryota; kingdom Metazoa; phylum Arthropoda; class Insecta; order Hymenoptera; family Vespidae; genus Odynerus; species Odynerus spinipes. The sequence goes on along the minus strand of JAIFRP010000034.1, from coordinate 476,490 downwards.
CACTTGTTTGATATACAACACTGTGGAGTTGGAGGAGGAGAAGATACAGAACCTGGTGCACTGGAAAGAACTGTAGCACCTCCATGGTATAGTCCAGTTAGTTTTTCATGGCATCCAACACATGTAAATCGTTTATTAGCAATATCGCAACAAGGTAATAAAGGCAAGAAATGATATATTGATATCATTATATTTAGAAACTCTATCATTATATCTAAAATATATTGATGATATCAATATATTTATAATTTCTGTTGCATTACAGGACTTACAGATTACACAGTCTGTGAAAGAATTACAGTTAATTGGTCTGCTAGATCTTATCTTGCATGGAATCATGCCTCCAAATCATTTAAATACATTTGTAGCAATGATAATATTTATAAGTCTATCGATGACATTTCCATTCTAACTAAAACAAGAGCCTTAGCAGACTATGGATTATTAGTAAGTCCATAAAATATGATTTATAACAAACGTATTTTTCCAAATATATATACTTAATTTCTTATTTTTTACAGCCTGAACTGGCACAAAATGGTGAATTAGCTGAAAATGATATTCTTAAAAATTTATGGCAATGGCTGTACTTAAGTCGTTCTCTTGTAGAAGATGGAACTGTATTGAGTCCAGATAATAAACATCCTGGTGTAAGGTAATGTAAACATATGTTACAAAATAATTATGTACATTAATACATGTATGTTTTATATAGAACACTTTTGAAATTGGATGGGCAGCAAAACTCTAATAATGGTTTACTTAAATCAGAACTTATTCATCGACCCTGGACAGATATAGGTTCTACTCATACTGCTAAAATTTATAGGTAATCTGTGCAGGTAGAAAATACTAATTTCTATCGTAAAGACTCATAATTATAAAAAAAGATACATGTTGTTTAATGGTTTAATCGTATGATTTAATTATATATAAATATTGTTATAAATACAGATCTACTGACAGAGATAAGGGTCTACTATTATGTGGTTGGAGATTTGAGAAGGACACAAATGCTCCATATGAAAATCTATTTCTAGACAGATTGGAGAGAGAAGGAGCATATCCCAGAGCTGCTGCAATAGCTGTATTTAATCTTTGTTTACGGCAAGCTATAGAAATATTGAATCGTGGTGCTAGAAAAATGTCAATGGCTACAAATTTAAATATTGTTGCTATGGCAATATCTGGCTTTTCAGAAGATAGAAACAGCATGTGGAGAGAATCATGTTTAAAGTCTAAATGTCAGCTATCTGATCCTTACTTAAGAGCAACGTTTGCTTTTTTAACAGCAGATAACGATTCTTATGAGAATGTACTTGTAAGTAAATTTGTTAGTTTAATTTTCTATAAGAAGTAATAATCTTTAACTCATTCTGTAATTATTGTAGAATGAAAATGGTATGGCTGTAGAGGACAGAGTTGCATTTGCTCTCATGTTTTTACCAGATAACAAGTTAGTTGAATATATTAAAAGATTAACACAAAATTTGACTGATGAAGGGAATCTAGCAGGTTTTCTTTTGACAGGTATATTATCATCAAATTTAACTATATAATTATTGACCTATAATTGATTGGATTATTACAATTCGTTTATTATTGTAGGAGCAAGTTTAGAAGGTATTAAATTATTAAATAGATATTTAGAAATATCTGGTGATGTACAAAGTTGCAGTCTCATAGCTATTAGAGCACTGTCTCCTAAATTACTTCAAGAAAATCAAGTTCAAGTATGGATAGCCAGGTATAATAATAAAATTATTCTTACAAGTATCAAAATAGTTCGATCTAATTTTTACATTGGACATTAAAGTTATAGAGATTTATTAAATGCTTGGAAAATGTGGAACCAAAGAGCTCACTTTGATATTGCTATGAGAGCTGCTACAAATGAAAAACCACCACCACAAATATATGTTTCTTGTAATTTCTGTGGTAAAAGTATTTCTGCTTTTATGCAAGGACTCAGTAGAGCTCGGGGACCGTTTGGCAGATTAGGAAGCACCTCTAATAAACTGAAGGTACCAATTATTGACTCTAATATCAAGATTAAGTACATCAAATAATATTTGTTTTTTATTATTTTAGATGTCCTCGTGTCCTAGTTGTCGAAAACCATTGCCACGATGTGCAATTTGTTTAATGCATATGGGTACTGTTAGTGGAATACAAATGACCTCTACTGGCATAAATAAAAATGAGGATGACAACAAACTTACAGAATTTAATAATTGGTTCACATGGTGTCAAACATGTAGACATGGTGGTCATGCCGACCATATAACCCATTGGTTTCGGTAATATAAACAAATTTATTAAGTTTATATGATTTTAATCAAAATTTGTATGAATTAAAAAAACTAGGATAGTATATTATACTTGATATTTCACAGAATAAATGAAATTTAATATTACAGCCAACATTCAGAGTGTCCGGTAACATCTTGCACATGCCGATGCTTTTCATTGGATGCATCTTGTAAAATAGGTGCAAGCGTTATGTAAATAAATGTATACATACATATTGTACAGTTCTATAATATTACAGATACATATATTTAGATTAAAAATAACAATTCACACTATCCACATACTGTTGATTATTTTAACTTATATTAAATTTTTAAATATATAATTAAGATTTTATTTTAATAAAAAAATTATTTTCATTATGTTTTTATTACTACTTAGGTATAATGAAATATCTCGTGTTTTTGGTACAAAAATAGCAACTAGATAGCTAATTCATCTTTATTTTTTTGCATGTTATAATATTCAATATTTATTTCTTTGCTGTATGTCTCATTTAAAGAAAAATAGAAACAATAATATATATTTGACAGATATTTTCTTAAAACTTAACCTTCCAAACAATCTTCAATTTGAATCAAAGTTTTTGGTCCTAGTATATTTGCCAAAACAAGATATTCATTGTATTGTTTTTCACCTGTAATAAGAATAATTTCTCATATTTTTAAACTAATTACATGCATTTTTGAATAATACAAAGATATATAATGAACTTACTGAATGTTGCTGTCATATAAGAAGGAAAGAGAATGTAATAACTACATAACACAGTGCTACTTGATTGTGCAGTGCCATGTATTTCTATATAACCTTCTGCATTGACATCAAGTGCTTCATTTAATGTTACATTTACTTGTACACCATCTGTTGTAAGAAGTTCTATATTTTTTCCATTTGCACCTTTCTGTTAAAAGAAGTTACAAAGTAATAAAATCAGTGGTTATAAAAAACAAATGAAAATAAAGTGATACAATAAATAATAATGTGATATCAATAATAAAATGTGATATCATATTTTAATGTGATGTTTATAGTGTAAATGATAGTATTTACTTCAAAATATTTGAAAGCATCTTACACGCTTAATAGTTCCAAGTAATATAACTTGGTCTCCTAAATGCTTCGCTAAATTACGTCCATCAATACGTTTTTGTAGCGTTCCCTTCATTTTGGTCATACAAATATGATTTATTCTTTAAAAATATTAATGAATAACGATCACATGAACTAGGAACGTCAAATCAGTTACCCGCTTTCTTTCGTGAAGCCACGTGAAGCGGTTAAACGAATTGCGTGCTATATTTTTGTAAGACCATGTTAAAATGCACATACGCACCTCGTGGTGAGTGCATTAACTTCGCGCGTAGCACAGCCAACCAATCATAGTATCGGACAATTCACTGCTGCGCAATGCGTGGAGAATTTTACAAACTTGCATTTTCCGTATAATTCTATTCTAATCGTTGTCCATTGGAAAGGGCGTAAAATAATATTTACGTAATATTGACGTAAATTCTGTATTAATTATTATTATTATTGCGTTTATTGTTTGAGGCTCTTAGCCCATTACAATCTTTATATAATACTGTATACGCTCTTATACCTAATTTCTATCTTAAATATTAAGTTATATTTAAATAGTTCCTTGTATTTCTTTTTACTCGTCCAGACAAAAGGCTCTTATTTTCAAGCTTGTTTTTATAAAGTAATTCTGTATTAATTAAAGAGATTAATGCTGCCATCTGATAATTATTTTCATGATAGAAGTAATTATCTGTAAAAAAAACTATTCGATTTTTGTATTGTAAGAATTAAATACGTAAAAAGTTAAAGTAAAAATTGTCGAACGAGTTTTCCAATAAAAAATACAATTTTATATATAACTTTTGCGACTATTACTGATTCATACTTCAAATTAACTTTGTTGTTTATTTTGTTCTACATACATACAAATTTTACTGTATGATAAGCTTATGTGGATATTTAATGAGAAGTACTTATATATATTAAATATTATAATCTATTATATATTACACATAGAAAAGAACAACAATATTTGGTATTTATAGAATGTTGTTTTTCTACAATTAACTATTAATTACATTGTTTTACATTATTACTTTTGTTCCTTACGAGTAGGAGGGCTAAAGTTAAGGAAGAACAATCCTGATGTCTTGGCCTGTAACAGGAATAATGTTATTAATACATACAACGTCTTTTATATTTCACTTATTATGTTCAAATATTATCATATATTTTATATTATATTTCATATGTTTTATACTCATATATTATGTTCAATTAAAAGATCCTACATACCGCAATTAAAGTGCCTACAGTAAAAAGAATACCACCAATTAAGTGCATATTGTATGTTCTCTGCTTCTTTTCATAAGCTTCTTGCCATGAGCCTTCTGGAAGGGGTAGGTCATCCATTGATGGTGGTTTGTAATTTGCGGGACCATAAATTGCATAAGAACGGTTACCTGTAAGTATATTACTTGTTATTTACTGCATTTCAATAAAATATTCTTATTTTTGTGAATGAATTCTTAACAGTTAATGTAGAATTACATATATTAGAAATGATACCAACATTCTTTTATAAATATCAACATAAGCTATATTTTTATTTGCCAATATGTAACATAAAATAAATTGAATTGACTGTCTTATAATGTTATAAAATAGTCTGATAAAACATGTGATATCATTGACAGTGTAACACATATGTAAGAATTATTTTGTAATAAATGTATCAAGTATTTAGTAATAATTATTTTTACAAGATGTATAAAAGAAATTATGTGAAGAGACAAATGTTTTAAAAATGTATTATGTAAGAATTAGTGCAGGAGGAATTGTTTCTTATAAAGTATTGATTTATTATCTTACCCGTTCGAGGAACATTTTGTACAACCGACCGTACGACGTTTCTAAACATTTTTTGAAGTAAAAACGATCGGTAATTTTTATAATGAAGAATCAATGAGTATACTTCAGACACCGTACTATGAGGAAATGAACATTACATTTAAAGGCAAGAAACTATGAATACGTTTCCTCTATAAAGGTCGGGAGAAACTTCTTCCTAATGGCGGATAGCTGCTTTACCGATAATCAATCGTAACACTTTAGAAGCAACCAAAATATAACAGTTCGGATTTAGCGCGAAAATATGAGTTGCTTGAAATAATTAATAAAAAAAGTGTCTCTTATAGTTTTATTGTATGATCAGTACATATATAGTTAAAAGAAGTATCTTAACTATTTACTACTAAAAAATATGAAATGGTTACAATTAAATCTTGAAATAAAAAGTTATTGGTAATGTGATATTTTTATTAATTTTATCCTTATCATCCTTATGGCCTAACCACTGACTACATACATATTCTCTGAAGATACACATCGCCAGTAAGAAAATTCATTGACTGTCTACCGTGTAGATACATTAAAATTCAAAAAATCCATTGACGAACTTCTCGGAAGATACACGTCACCGGCAAGAAAATTCATTTACTGACTATCGAGTGCTATCGAGGCATTATAAGTGAATTACCAAATTTGTTAAGTCTTTTTCAGAAGTTTTTGTAGAAAAATCTTTAAATTGGGTTACAGTCATTATCTAATTTTCTATAAACGATTATTAAAATATAATATATAAGATTACAAATATATTTCACATACATATATGACATTTTGTAAATATAAAGCAACTTATAAGTATTATATTAATGTGTGTGTG
>JAIFRP010000034.1:447389-470370 GCA_032403825.1 Odynerus spinipes | reverse complement strand
ATAAGCATTTACAATTATAAAGTTAGAGTATAAATTAATTAAAATATTTTGCAATAAAAATTCTAAATCTATAACTTATGCCAACTTATTCTTTGTCTTTTGTATGAAGACGCATGTGTTTCTTTAGATTGTCCAATCTATTACAACGACGATCGCAAAAATCACATTGATAAGGCATCGAATTACTGTGAACGACAACATGACCATTCAAATGGCTTATTTGTTTAAAACGTTTACCACAAATTGTACAAACATATGGACGTTCATTCATATGAGCTGATGCTATATGTGTCTGCAAGTTGGTTTTTCTAACAAATGTTGCCTTACAAATATCACACTCAAAAGGTCGAATATTTGCATGAATTGCTAAATGAGATTTTAAAACATTTTTATGTTTGAAATTTTTTTCACAGAGATGACATTGAAAGGGACGTTCATCGTTATGTACTTTCTTATGAACAGACAAATGTGCAAGCTGTTTAAACATTTTTGCACAAATTTCACATTGGTATGTTCGTCCGTCTTCATGAGCAGCACTGATATGCCGACGTAGCGTATCTGCTAATGTATATCGTTTACCACATATCTTGCAAGAAAATGGTCTTTCATTTGTATGTGTCATAAGATGACCATTAAGATTTCTTTTCTCTAGAAATCGTGCTCCACATACATCACATTGATATGGTTTTTCACCATTATGAATGTACATATGTTTTTTTAATGAATTTGATAAACTGAATCTCTTAGAGCAAATAGTGCACTCAAACTTTCGTTCTCCAGTATGAACTAACATATGAGATTTTACATGACCAGCTTGTTTAAATCGTTTACCACATATTTTACATGCAAATTGACGCTCGTGTGTGTGAGTAAATATATGACGTTCTAGCACACTCTTCGTCGTAAAAACTTTCTTACAATTATCACATTCAAAAAGACGATAAATTTCTTTTGATTTTAATATTGATTCACCTTGATGTGTTTGAGAATGAGTTTTAAGTAAATCTAGAGATTCAAACTTAATACAACATATTGCACATTGGAAGGATCTGTAATCTTTGTGTGTCAACGAATGTTGACTAAGATGACCTAATTGCTTAAAGCTTTTGTTGCATATTTTACAAACATAAGGCCTTTCATTTGTATGGGAACGCATATGTCTTTTTAATACACTAGGAAAACTGAACTTTTGTTTACAATATGAACATTCTAATGTTGGATTTCCATTCAATCTAGATATTCTACTTTCTTCTTTTTTCCTAGAAAATCGTTTCCCATTAATAAGATTCGATTTTTTTATAGATCTAATACATTTATTTGTATGATTTAACAATATTTTACTATTTTGTTGAGATTTAATGGTTGAATTGGTTATCTTTGGAATTCCTTCTGTTTCTGTATCTTCTTTTTTACTAATATTTATATTAGTACACTTGTTTGAAATTTTATCATTCCTTGTACGATTTGCATGACTGTTAATTTGTTGAAAATTCTCATGAAATTGTTGCATATGTTTCTCATAAAACTTCAACATATGGAATGTTTTATTACATAATGTGCAATTAAATTGTCTTTTTTTAATATGAGTCTTCATATGATTTTTTAAATGTCCTAATTTCATATATTTTTTGTGACAAATTTTACATATTAGATTCTGGTTTACATGAGAGTTACATTCTTCAGTAACATTTGTTTCTGTACACATTGAATCTTCCATCTGCAGATTATCCAAAAATGTTTCACTTTTTACACTAACAAATTTAAAGTTATTTGAGTCTTTATAAGATTGAAGAGACTCATCATGATTATTTTTGTGATCATTAGGTAACAATTCATCACATTCACTACGGCACTGAAACAATAAAAGGTATATAAGAGATTAATTAATTTTATAAATTATAATATTTGTACAGCACACATACATACATTATCATTTTCTTTATCTGTATCATTTACATTTACAGAAATTATATTTTCAGAAGTATGAAAGAAATTATCAACTGTACTACTATTACTTTTTTTTTTATTTAATGTATTACTTATCCATTCTTCTTCTGTCCACATGTCATTTGTTGAATTTTTTGTGATGATTAGCTTTTGGAACTCCTGATGGATGTTTTGCCCAAATAATATATCACATGGTATTTTACCATTTCGACAACGATATGTGGAATTTTGAAAAATTTGTATAAATTTTAAGCCTTCGTACCATGTTTTTCCAGGATTTTTATTTAACCAACATTTTAATAAATTTTTGAAATCTCTATTATTCTCTTCACATTTACATACATTTCCATGTAGTATAATAAAATCTTTCCATAAAATACGTAATTCTCTGACAACTTCTTCAGCAAAATTACGCCCATTTCCACTTTGTAAAACTTGTGGAGCTCCAATGATTGCTAATATATTTAATAATTTGTTTGCTACTTCTTTTGCCGTATTACTGTGTAAAGCATGTAAAACAACAAATTTTGATGGTAAGTCTTCATACACCAAGAAGTATTTGTAAAAATATGTTTGTTCTATTGGCATTTCTATAACATCAATTTGACCTCTGCGACATGCTTCATGTACACTTCTAGCTTCTATATTTGTATGTATATTTTCATAATAAGTAGTAACAGTTTTATTTGGTACAGAATTTATAGACTGTGACTTATAGCTCTGCAAAATATTTTGTGCTCAATATTTAAAATGAATGATAGTAAAATTATTAGCATATATAAATAAAATTTGTATGGCACTTACCGTTGTTATTGTATCTGATTGTGAAGCTAATTCGTAATTTATTATATCCGTTTCTTTATTCATAGAATTTTGAGAATGTTTCATATTCTGCGAGGCTTCAAGACTGTGTTTTTTCCCTTGTAAGTCTGCTTCTTTTTTTATGGATACTATATTGTGATTATCTTTATTGCTGATTGAAAAATGATTTAATGAACTTTGTATATATATGCTTCCAGAATTCCAATCTGTATCTATAGAAAGCTTTTTATCCATTTCTATCATTTGACTCTTTAAATGATTTTTTTTACCTTTGCTTGGAACTACCTAGCCACATAACGCACTCTTTTATTTCTATATTTTGCATGATATGGTTTTTAAGAAATGTTTTTCTATGATCATTTTCATTACAATGATATTAATAGTTATTAATGAAATGTATGATAGTAGCAGAGTAATTACGGATGATGTATGTATAACGTACCTATAAAGTGAAATTAAATAAAGCTTGATGTAGAACAAAATAAATCATTTGTTTACAAACATGTCACTTGATAAAATTAATTCTGAACTTTGTATTCCTTTGTATTAGAATTTCTTGTCTTTCACATTTTAACATTTTTCTTCTGTAATGCTTCATCTTTTTGTACATAAATCACTCGTCATTCAAATAAAATTAATAATCGAAACAAAATTTTTAACCAATTGTAATTTCTAACCTATAAGGTGTTAATACTTCTATTTCAACTTACAGTTAAGAAATTGTGTAGTTTTTTTTATTTACGTACATATAAACTCATGACAGTCCATATATCACGGAGTAATTAACTCTATAAATTTAATCCTTTTTGAGAATAAAGAGATACGAACATCCATTTTACAATCCGGTTCGAGAGTAACGCGTTCTTATTGGGAAGTAACTAATTGGAATTTAACATCAAATATATTTGAAGATATACTATTGGTATACTGTTGTCTATTAAATGAAAATAAAGAGATAAGAACAATTGAAATAATATTTTTATAATTATTTACAACAACCAATAAGTTTACATTTAGTTAATGCAATATTTTATTACTGAATTATTTTTATACTTAAAATATTTATAATAAAATATTTATAACATTTTTATATGTCTTTATAGTTTTATATGTCATATCATTTAATTCATTTAAAGTTAAATAATAGAAATCTTATTTTAGCTATAGAGAAAATCACACGATTTACAAATGTACGTAAATACAAGCGCGAGTGCGCGATGCGTGTTTTTATACAAAAAGCATTGTAAAAGGTAGCCAAAGATAGCATTAAAGTAATCATGTGTTTGCCATGCGCAAATGTTATCTCTTGTAAGGCTCACAGATGTTAAATGTATTCACAAAGAAAGCTGACTTGGCGATGCAACGCTATCAGGACTGTTGTACTCCGACTTTTCTTGAAACGATAAAAAATAAATGTCTATAATCATCGCCGGTTCAATATGGGAATTAATAAGCGATTAAAAATCGGAACATGCTTGGCAGTACTAGCTGTTTTAGCTGGTTTATATTACAGAAATTCTGAAGATGTGCTGCAGAAACGTCTATCAGCCCTATTGCATGGTTTAGAAAGGTTAGAGAGCAAGTATTCAATTACAAACAAACCTAGGGTCGCTGTAGGTTATGGCATATGTACAGATATATACGTCGATGCAAAATACTTATTACATTATTCGAATGAAATTGGTTCACCAGAACATTTTGATGAAATCAATACGGAGGAACAGCTCTTAAAGAGCTTTGCTTATTATTTTCGGCATGGTGCTGCTGCTGAGTAAGTAATATGTTGATTTATTTTTTTTATTTTGTTATAAATGACATTAAGTTGATATAAGAAAGGAGAGTATTACAAATGTTCTATAGTAACAGAATATACTTATTTTTTAGGCGATATATGCCAAATAGGACATTGTTCGATCAACTTGTTAATAAAGCTCGCTCATTTCCAATGGCTTACTCGACTATTGGAGGAAATGCAGCAATAATGGCATTACGATTTGCAAGAGAAGGCTGTGATGTAATATTGGCAGCAAAATTAACTAAATCATTGCATCAAATGATTCCACAAGTTATTAATGTTATAGGTGGTGAAGTAAAACGAGATGATATTCATTTAGTTTTAGAATATAAAAGTGGAGATATGTGGGGACCCTACTCTAGTACAAGAGCCAATAGGTAAATATATCATATACTAATAATAAAATATTGCAAAATATCATTACATTACATTTATAATATCTATTAGGTATATTATTCACAACGATGAAAATAATCCAGTTATTAGTTCCTTTAATGCCTTTGATAAAACACTATCAACTGCAAATCTCGATTTACTTGTAGTCAGTGGTCTACAAATGATGGATAATTATCCATTTGAAGAAGGTAATGTCACTATATTGCAGTGTAAGTTATAACAATTTTGTATTTTTATATTTCTATATAGTAGTACATACTACAGTTATATATACTATATATCTTTTCATATAGGAGAACGCGAGAAGATTCTGCAGAAAGTAAATAAACAAATGGTTACTAGACCATTAAAAACAAAAATACATTTTGAAATGGCTTCGTTTGTTGATGATAAGTTACTTTCTGAACTGTGTAACTTAATTATCCCTTTTGCTGATAGTTTAGGGATGAATGAGCAAGAAATAGCTAATTTATATAATTCTATGTATTATGGTAATATTTCATTAGTTGCTAATTCAATTCCAAGAGTAGCCACAGTTTTGGATCAGATGAGAACATTGTTTAAACTGATACGTATGCGAGGAAAATCTATTCCTAATTCACGAGTACTTACACGTATGCATGTGCATACTTTAGCATATCAAGCAATATTTACTGTTAAAAATACTATCTGGAAGAATACAATGGCTGCTGCAGCTAAAGCATCTTTGACAGCTCATAGACATGTGTGTGCAACAAGCAATGTGAGTAACATTATAACTTCATTTGAATAACATTTCTTTTTAGCCATATTTTTAATACTTCTTACTTAATTTTTTCCAGATTGATATTCAGAAGGCATCATTAGTTATGGATGAAAGCTTTTCAACATCTAATACTCATGGTATAAGAATGCCTTTGAATGTAGATAAACCAGTTTCTTGTTGGGAAGAGACTCTGTCTGTAGAAAAAGAAAACATTCCTATTGAAGTATGTGTAGCTCCTGTGTTAATTTGTACACAAGCAGCTCAAACTGCAGGTGGTGGTGATAACATTTCAAGTGCAGGTCTTGTTCTTCAAATCTAAATTGAATAATTCAATGCAATTATGTACACCACGAGTCATTAATTACTCATCAGGCATGACTTCGTGCCTAGTAAAAGATTTCTTTTTCATGTCCTCACTATTTCTTATTCGTATAGAGAAAAATATGATCGTGTAACGAAAATCTTTATATGTGTCCAAGATTCAACACATCCCCGAAAACACACGGACGAGTAGACGATTGTTTTGGATACTTGAAGGAACGTACTTCTTATTTCGTTATTCTAGCAACGTTCTTACGCATTAAAAAGGAAATATTTACTAAATCAGTGGTTTGGAGGTTACATGCAATACTTTTTTTTAAACCACATCTTTAATACACATAAAGATTTTCGTCACATAAGCTCGTAAGATGAGCAATCATTGACTGCCACTATATGTTGATGTGTATCGTTCCATAATTTGATTTTATATTGTAATATGAAATGTATTTCTTGTCAATGCATTATACTATATTAAATATGATCCACTTAGACGCATTCCAGTTAAAATCAGCATTCCAGCTATGTAATCCAATAGAAATTCTATATGAATATCATATAAAGGACTTTTGTTATAAAAAGTGAAATAAATTTATTACAGTAAATGTAATTGAACTATTCACGTAAAAAAATGAAGCAACAAAATTTGTATATAAGATTGTTATAACATTGTAAATGCTATTATACATAATCTTATTAAATAGAGTCTGCTTTAGCATAAAAAGTCTCACAATGAATTATACCATCATTTAGTTATACTACAGTGTCAATATTAACGATTCTAGAATAAACCAAACAATAAAAACATGATCCTTCTGTTATAAAAATATACCCTATAAACCTTCTTATAACTAAAACGTAATATATTTCAATTATACTGCTAGGATTATATAATAAGGTAGAATAGAACATACAATTAATCTTGGTGAAAACTCTATTTGTGATCACAAGGTACTTTATAATCAATAACAATGAATGACATTGATTAAAATTCTTCCATGAAATAGTCATGTAGACTTATTATAATAATTATTAGAGTTCAGATTATGTTATACATTCCCTTCCTAATATTGCATAACATAATATAATAAATTCTTAAAGCAAAAGAATAGTTGAATAGTGCCAAACGCTGAGGCAACGAATATGGTATGTTTTACCTAGTTTTGCCTTATTATTAAAAACCTTTGTATTTCAATGCAAAGATATATAATTCTAAATAATCCGTGAACAATTTTATAGAATTGTGTCTCCTTCGTCGATACCTAACATCTTCAGGTCATCAGGCCCAGGTTGCGTGTCAGCTTCTGCTTCTGCTTGAGTTATTTCAGGCGGTGGTTGATCCATATATTCTGGTCCATACCCAACACAGCCTAACATACTGTACATAGATGAATACATGACATTACTTTCTTGTTGACTTTGCTGTTTACTTTCAGTTTCTTCTTTAGGAAAAATAATATTCAAAGCTTCTTGTAAATCGTCGGGCAAAGGAATGCTTGGATCCGGTCGTTTCTCCGTAGGTTCTGGTATTTCCGATATATCGTGTGTTACTGTTTCCACTGGTGGTAACGTGGGAGGCGGAGGGTTTTGATGATTTGGTACAAAGGATGGAGGATTCTGAATTTGTGGTGGAGGATTTGTAACAAATGGTGGATGGGGTTGCATCGGAGGTCGTACCACTTGATGAGGTGGGAAACGTGGTGCAGTTTGCATAAATGGTGGCGGGGTAGACATAAAAGGAGGCAAAGGTCTACTTGGAGTAAATTGTGGCCTATTTTGTATATGTTGCTGCTGCTGTTGAGGCTGTTGTTGCTGAGGCTGCTGTTGCTGCGGCTGCGATGATGATGGCGTTGGCTGCTGCTGTTGCTGATTTGGAGGAAATGATGGTGGTGGTCGATTTAAAGGAGGAGGAGGATGAGAAGGTACTGTCACTTTTGTAGTACTTTGAGTTTGTTTTTGCTGTTCTATTATTGGTTGCTCGATGACGGTTTCTTCAGACTGATCTTCAATTTCCATGTCAACAACCTGTTGTGTCGGTTTTGTTTCATTCAATACTGGTGGTGGTGGAGCAACTAATATTTTCATTGGTGGAGTTTTACTTGCTTGATTTGCATTATTATTTAAATTAATTGGTGTTGCTAGTTTTGTTATATGTACTACTCCAGGTGGATTTATAATTTCATTGGGAACTTTTGGCGTGTCCTCAAATTTACTTTGTTGGTAAGGCAATGGAGCAATATCTTTTTCAGGTAACTTTGGCTCTTCTGTTTTCTTTTTAAATAACGGTAATCTACCAATGAAAGGTAATTTACCCTTTGCCACCTGCGCCGACTTTTTTGATTGAACACTACCTTTTTTTGATTTAGAAGCTGATTCATTTGTCTTTTTTTCAAATTTCGATTCGTCGTTGGACGAATTGTCATCTCTTCTATCCTTATCATATTTGTCATAATTTCTTTTTGGACTATCACGCCAACTTCTTTCTCGTCTGGGTGACTCATTTACATCTCTTTTTCGTCTATCATCGTAATAATCCCTGTCTCTATCTCTTTCTCGATCCCTTTCCCTATCCCTGTCTCGATCTCTTCCACGTCTTCTCTCATATCTACTATATCGATCATATTTATCTTCTCGTCTGTCATATTTACGATCACGATCATCTTTATATCTGTCTCTTTCGCGCTCTCTTTCTTCTTCTTTTTCAGTGTTTTTGCTTTCTGATGGCTTAAGAGTCATATTCACTTGTTGTTTTGTCCAAAAACCCATATGTGGTTTAGGCATTTCTTCTGGTTTGGGTAATTCAATTGGTTTGCTCGGTAAAGGTTGCACTTTGTCCTCTTCTTTTTTAATCCAAAATGGTTTTGGAGGTTCTTTTGGACCCCAAGCTTCTAAACTTTCTGATTTTTTAGAGAAAGTATTTTGCTCTTGTTCTTCTTCTTCTTCTTCCGTTATCATTTTTTCTTGACTTTGCCTTCGGTTGCTCATAGATTTAATTTCTTCTTCTTGCTTAGCTTTTAGTTTATCTCTGATTGAATTTAACAATTGTCGATCATCTGCTTCTGCAGGTTGCTGTTCTGGAGTAGCTGGTTGATGAACTTGTTGTACATTTTTTGACCAATGACCTTTGAGTTTTATTCTATGATAATCTATTTCTTCATTTAAGATTGCTTGAGTCGAAGCTTTCATCTTATTTCTCATAGCAACACGAATACTTTTTGACATATCTTGATCAGAATCAGATTCTGAATTTTCTGATTCGCTAGATGTGTCGCTTCCACTGCTTCTATTTCTACGTTTTTTAGATTTTTTCGACTTTTTCTTATTCTTCTTTGATTTTTTAGATTTTGGTGGAGGGTCATCATCTTTTTGTTTTTGTAATTCCATCTGTATTTGTTTATGTTTTTCTTCTGAGAATGCTTTCTCACGATCTGCCATCCAATCTGTTTCCCAATGTGGATTTTGTTCCACAAAACGCTAAAGAAAATATAAAATTAGAATTTTTCAAATCAGAAAAATATTCAATTTACTTACAGAAAAGTTTTCAGAATGCCTCTTGGATTTCAGATGCAAACTTGCGCAATGAAGATCTCCGATCCAGGAGTTACAGAGTTTGCAGTACCATGCAGTTGCTGCACTGAAGAACTGTAGTCCTATAATCAAATAATATCTTAATTAGCATTACTTAAACTTTAAAATACGTAAACAATTGTAAGTTCATAAAGAATGACCTTATGTTCTGCCACGACACATTCATGTCACTGAAAACAAAAATAATGTATTAAATGTTGATCAACAAATACTTGAATATATTAATTATTCTTCATAAGTCCCACGACGATCACTGGAAATGAAACGGGAATAAACAAATTTTTATTTTTTTTTATATTACCATACAAGTAGTACAAGGTGTATAAATACATATAATTTACAGAAGTACAACCGTAAAAAAGAAATATACTGTAACTGTTCAATTGCTAGTGCTGTTCATTTTATTAACATAATTCTAGTCTTTTAATATAATAAACATTTACAGTATATTTTACAAAAATATTCACATAATATATCATGTTTTACATACATACATATTTTATTTTCTTACATATTTTTATAGTTTTTTTTATTAATTAATGCAATTAAATTGTATTAATTAATAAAAACATTATTTCTTCACTGATACAAAATATTACATCTTCACTGACACCATCACTGCATATGTATGTTAACATTTCCAAGTATCACATCTTGATTTCAAACACAAGCCTATACATGGTGATTTAAAGATGTGCTTGTATGAGTATAATTAAATAGTTTCATTAAGACAAACCAAAATTTCAAAATTCTTTGAAGTTGCCTCTCAAAGTAGTCTAAAATCCAGTGCATCTGTACAAAACATATAACATTGCTAATAAATTTACTACCATTAATCCAAACAGAATGAGAAGCATATACTGAAATCTTTTTATAATATCAAAAGTCTTTACGGTTCTAAGAACTACTTGGATAAAATTAATATATTATAGTATTTAACACAGCTTTTACACATACGTAACACAGCAAGTGAATTTATTAGCAATATATATGCATAGAGTTCTTCAATACATACCGGACACCACAGTGTCTGTGCACAAGCTACGGAATTGTATTCTATTAGTAATTATCCACTGAAATTAACCATACCTTTGATAGGTGTTCTTTTCGTTGGTAGTCCAGGATAAAAGGGCACTTCTTTTTCTGTTCCCTCTCCATTCTGCTCATGCCATGGCATATCAACTATCTTGCGTTCCTGTAGCATGAAACATGATCTCAATAATAATTTTTAACATTAATTGCAAAAATTTTGGTACTTTTTGGTAGGTATTGAGTCGATGCATCAATCGGACTATGTACCAAGTACCTGCATATATAGCTCATTAGTGTAATAAATCATCCACTTATAAATATTTTTGACTTATAAAGACATACTCCTAACTGAATCCATTTGTTCTCTTGTAACTCAAATCAATAATTGCATATATTTCTGGTTCCTGTTCTAGTAACTGGTAAACGTTATTTGTCAAAGTGAATTTTATATAGAAATTTCTAAGTCTACTTTGTAAACGATAAATTAGATAATAATTAAAAAATAAAATAAAATATTGTCACTTACTAAGCAAACTTCTTTGTGCTCATTGCTATGAAGATGATTCAAATATTCCTTTGCCGTTTTAGGGAATATATCGCAAACTTTGCACCAATGCATTTCAGGATCATAATGCACAAAATTGTACATGGGCTTAGAATCTTCAGGAGATCTCCTTTCTCTACCTTCTCTATCAGTTTTACACTCTTTATCAGAGTCTGTAACCGATGATCTGTCAGGTGAATCAGATTTTCCTGTAGGAAAGTCTTCTTTTGGACTTTTTGAACGTTTATTCAGTTCCAATTTAAATTTACTTTTCAAATCATCTACTGTGGCTTTATCACCAATGATTCCAGTGAGCATATCAATCACATTATGTATTGATTTCATCTTATTCTGTATTTCAATCTAAAAATAACAAAATCATATGTAATTAACACTTACTATAATTATATTTTAAATGTACTTAACGATCGTAATAATCACTAAGTAAATTATTATTTAAAATGTGTATTTTGTACTTTACCTGAAGTTTTTGATTTTCCTTTATTATACGGTTATTTTCTCTTCCACCTTCTTTACCAATTTCATCACATTGTTGTCGTAAAATTTCCAGCTCACGTTGTAAAGTTGCTGATTTCTTGACATATTCTTCACGCTGCTTTGCTAGTGTTGCTTTTTGTTGTTTCACTTCAGCTGCGATTGCTGTTATATGATTAATTTTTAAGTATAAAAATATTATAAGATATATTTATGATTACAGTTGTAATCAGACTAAACTAATTAATCATTATGATAAATATAGCTGGATAAGATAAATAATTCTGTTTTTGTCTTGGTAAATATATTTTAAACATTTTGTATTTATGATTATATTAATGGCATTCTTATATTAGTATTTTGTTAGGTTGGTATTGCCTTTTTCCCAAGATGATAGTTTTTAAACCTACCTTCTTTTTTTGCATCTTCAGGTCTTGCTAAAGATGCTACTAAACCAGAGGATCCACTATCCACAGCTCGTGATGATTCTTGCTGCGTTGACAATGTAGGAGGAGGTGGTGGTTGCTGGTTGTTATATGGTACCTGATTTCCTTGCCAATTTGGTGGAGGATAATCCTAACAGAATTAATATGTTCACTCAATTTCAAATACATGAACGGTGCTTCTTTTAACCCTTACCTTTACTTGTCCATATTCAAATCAGAACTTTGGATAATACATGGAAGATTCTTGAAGATGAATCATCTGGTCAATTATAGTCGTTTCCGATGTTGTTACCAATAAAATAAATAACGCGAATGTTATACTTACTGACGGTGTTGCAAAATGCGCAGTGTAAAAGGAACTAGTGCATCATTTCTTGACACACTATGGCGTACAAACGTACGAATGATGTACTATGATGTACAAATCGCGTAGTCAAATGATTCACGTATGTGAAAGAGCAATATCTATTGTATATGAGCTTTAAAAAACCCATATACGGCTTCATCATTTCGATATGGAATTTATTTATTTCAGTATTAATATAACTGAATTCACTACTCTGCTAAAAACTTAATATAAAATCTCATGGTCATCCAATATAATAATTGCAAGGAACACATCTACTTTCTAGTGCAAGCATTCACATAAGTAATTAAAAAAATATTAATATTTTCTAATTAACTTACACTGCGATAACTCGCTGGTTGCTGATAGCTATAATCATAGCTTTGGCTGTAGTTATAGTTGTAGTTATTGTATCCTTGGTTATACGCAGGCAACGGTGGTGGTGGTTGACTTGTATTTGGAGGTGGAGGTGCCTATTGTAATAGTACATTTAACCTTTATTTTAACTCTAAAGTTATTTATTTATATTAATGATATATCACGATAATAATCTGAAGATATTTAGATTTATAAGTAATAATTAAATAAATTTGTTGTACCTGATACTGATTATGAACAGCTGATACATAACCAGTAGAACTTGCAGAATTAGCAGCTGTTGCTTGTGACTGTGAAGATGCTGTTTGCTGTTTCCATTCTTGCTGTGATCGAGTTGATTCTTTTCTTCTTCGATCTCTAGAACTGGAACGTGATCTTCGGTCTCTTGATCTAGACCGTCGATATCTGCTTCGTCGTGGAGATGGAGATCTGTCATATTTTCTTGATCGTCTTCTATGTGATGAGTCATCTGAATCTGCACTAGGACTCCTAGGTCCTTTACGTCTGGATTCTTGCTCCATCGTCTACTTTCCTTACTTTTCCTTTCTTTGAAAAATTGTATAAATACAAATCTCTATTATTATAAAACAAAAAACTTCTAATAAAATAACAAATGAAATTCACTCATGTAATACCTTATAAATTTACAAAATATAAACAGAACAACGAAGTATGTAATGATATTTATTGTAAATTCAAAAAACGTATTTAATCAAAAGATAGTTTAATAAGAAACACAATTTAATTTCATAAAGAGATTATTAGAGTTTAATTCTTTCTACTGCATGTCAAATCATTTAGTTAGTTCACCATGAGGTACTCCATATTCTTTTTGCATTAAACATGGTACAACCAATAAAGTTGAATATAATAGGTGTATAAATAACGCTTAAATTGTTGAAGGGTTATACAAAATGTTCAAAGAATATTTCTTTATATTATACATTCATTTTACATCTTTTATACAAAGAGAAGTACTTTTTAGATACCGCAATGCAGCCATTATCATTCCCCAACGTTTTTAACACATACTGTATATATTATGTTCGCATTAATGGTATTTGAAACTTACTTACCTATAATTTATAAAATTGTGATTTGTCTTCGATTCTTCGTTATTTTGTAGTCACTTACTATTATGAAAATAAAATGTCAAAATCTTTTAGTTGGACACAACACACCGCGACTTTCTATGCGAATAGATGAAGCGAAAACCGTAATGGCGACCTGTACAGCATTGCCAACTATCGATATTACATCATCATTACAAAATTTGTCTTCGATTTATTTCTTTCAACATACTTTTATTTAATTAAAATAATTGTATATTTTGGAGAAATTAAATGTGTCAAATTAAAGATACAACTAAATATTTAACTAAATTACATGCTTTTTTAATTTATTGGATATTAGTATCTTTAAATATTATTGGTTCACCGATTTGAAAATTTGTTAAATTTCACCATATAATCGTATTATTACGAAATTTATTTGTTTATATTTTATAATAATTCTCGGCTATTTTATTATAAAAATTGCTTTTTTGTTCAATTCTTGCAATTTACTTTACTTTAATATTTTAGTATTATTATCAAAGTACTATTCGTCAGTGAAAACGCATAAGAATTATTTAATTTTTATTGTTTGAATGTACATAAATAAAAATAAATACTATTAATTTTATTCTCCAAAAATGTGTAATTACAGTAATTCTTATTCTATCCATAATACTTCTACGCCCCCTAGTTTAGTTTCTCCAAAAGTAATCGAACTTTTGCTTTTGTGACGTTTTACGTTCATTTTTAACCAGGAAAGTTACCCCTGTGATCTTGAAACGTATTTTGGAAACACCCTGTATATCGATGGAGTAACATGGCGTCTGGCGAAGATAGTAATTTTGAGAAAGTTTTGGAATTTAGGATTTATAAGTGCTCTAGTTTTTCATCTTCCTACGTACCTGAGTAAGCAAATTTTAACTTATTGATTTAAATAAAATGATATATTCTATAAATTGCTTTATATGTTAATAAAAAGATAAATGTTTAACCTAACAAACTTTTCGTTTCACTTCGAAGTATATGAAAACACGGATATATTATATTGATTGAAATAATAAAGATAAATACTAACCAGTTAATATTTGTATATTTTTTAGGAATATCCTTGTAGATAAACCTTCAGATCAAACCTCGCGTTGGTCTTCTGATATTGACAATCCTCGTCAGGTAAACATCCGTACATCTTATTCGTAAAATTAATCTATCATTTAAATACGTTATTACTCTATAGCTTAATTACATTCAATGTAAATGAGCAAATTCCATAAACAACTAACATAAATAATATATATTTTATTATTTAATATAGATGAATTGAATAAAAGTAATTGTTAGCTACTAATTGCAATATTTCAGTTTCTTATACTTAAATTACAATGCCCTTCTATTGTGAAAACTATTACTTTTGGCAAATATGAAAAAACTCATGTGTGCAATATAAAGAAGTTTAAAATATATGGTGGTTTGGAACCTGAAAATATGATGGAACTTCTAGAAAGGTAAAGTATAATCTTTTCTGTAATTAAAGTAATTATAAAAATAAACTTTATAAATTATTATATCTTTTTAGTGGATTGAATAATGACTCCATACCAGAAACATTTGATCTAAAGCACGTTTTAGGAAATGAAGGAAATTATTTTCCAGTTAGATACATAAAAATTCTTCCTCTTCAATCTTGGGGACCTAGTTTTAACTTTTCTATTTGGCATGTCCGGTTAAATGGTATCAATGATCCTAAAATCGTAGGACCTTGTATTGAATGGGTAAATATGGTAAGTATTCAAGTAAAAATTAATAATTTCTTATAATGACAAAGATTTAACTAAAATAATCATACGTTTCTTCATTTATATTTTTGTATAGTATCGCCAGAAAGAAGTAATTAGATTATGTATGAAGCATTTTCGAAGACTTGAACAACCAGAGGTCGTGGAGACTTTACAAAGGGTCACAGGTGTTACATTAGAAGATCCTCGTTTATCTATGCTATATGATCTGTTAGTTACAAAAGGTGATCATCTTCAGGCAGAAGGCTTTATAAGCAATGCAATTATGAGTAAGCAACATTTAATCTTTTGCTTTACATAAAACACAATATTTATAACAGTTTTTATAAAATATACTTTCTTAAATGCATGTTTTGGAAAACTGCGTGTAAAATTATTAATATTAAACAGTTTTAGTTACTTCTTTATTTATGAAAATATTTTATGGAAACAAAACATAAGATAGTTCTTACAACTATTATTATTGATAGTTCTTATAACTATTATTATTGATATTTTCTAATTTATATTTATTTATTTCCTTTTCACAAAAAACTTCAGATTATTGTCATTTTGTTATCTTTATGCAAACAAATTTCATAAATTATGCTATAGCTGGACTACTGAATGACTATATCAATGCTCAGACCTATAGAGCGGTTTGGACAAAATTATCTACAAGTGACCCTAAACCTGGAATGAGAGGAGGACATCAAATGGTCTTAGATTCAAATGCTGAAATGCTTTATCTATTTGGTGGATGGGATGGAAATCAGGATCTTTCAGACTTATGGGTTTATAATATAGCTGTCAATAAATGGACCCTCATTTGCAAAGATACTGAATCAGTAGTAAGTCCTCAAATTCAAGGTGATACATTTAATAAGAGATGTTGTCATCTTTCTTTTGTATCCACAAGTCAAACTTATAAAATGTATTACAGGGTGGACCTAGTGCTAGATCGTGTCATAAAATGTGTCTTGATCCAGAAAGACGACAACTCTTTACACTTGGGCGATATTTGGATACACAATATAGAACACCAGAGAATCTGAAAAGTGATTTTTACGTTTATGATATTGAATCAAATAAGTGGACTCAAATATCAGAAGACACTGGTGCAGTCGGTGGACCTCAGCTAATATTTGATCATCAAATGTCAATGGATATTGAGAAAAGAATAATTTATGTGTTTGGTGGCAGAGTCCTTGTTTCATCTTCCAAGTAAGTTCTTAAGTGATTTCACAGTTTATTGATAATTTAATAACATTTCATTATTATTTAGTTCTGAAAATCATGCAATGCCAACCAACTCGACAGAACCAATATTTTCTGGATTATACTCCTACCATGTGCCAACTGGTACTTGGACCAGACTTGCTTGTGATATTGCAAGACAAAGCCCCCCAAATATACCAACTATTAGATCTAGAGCTGGTCATTCTATGTTATTTCATTCTGTATGTATTTTGAACATTTAAAATTGTCAAAAAAATTATGACATGTATTATAGAATATACATTTACTGTCCTTTATTTTTAGGGTTCTCGAAAATTGTACATATTTGCAGGTAAACGAGGTAAAGAATATTTAAGTGACTTTTTTACATATGACGTAGACACAAATCAAGTGGAACATATAAATTACAATGACTTTGGCGCAAAAGATTCAAATCGTGTTCCTGCCGCTGGTTTTACTCAGAGGGCAACAATCGATCCTGATCTTGATGAAATATATGTTCTGTCGGTCTGTACTCCAAAATTCATTTTCTTAATTTCATTGTAATAATATATATTGCAAAAAAATAATAAATAAAATATAATTTTATCATTGATTTCATTTAGGGTTTAAGTAAAGATAAAGATGAGAGAGATGATAATGTACAAAATTCTTTCTGGGTTTATACTATTAAAAATAATAAATGGTGTTGTATTTATCGTAATGAAAATATTGGTGAAAAATACTGGAGTAAAATGCAAGATTTTGAACCGTGTCCTCGATTTGCACATCAGTTGGTCTATGATCGTATAAAAAAGGTATATAAAAATGGATTGGATATGGTATCATATTAACACAAAATATATATTGGATATTTTTTGACAAATTCCCATTTTTATAAAATATTTATATAAATATTTAATTCGACAGGTTCATTACTTATTTGGTGGAAATCCGGGACGATCTTGCCTTCCAAATTTACGACTTGATGATTTTTGGCAATTAAAGTTATGTAGACCATCTCATGAACAGATATTAAAAAAGTGTAAATTAATAATTAGAAAACACAAATTCGAAGAGCTTGCTTTGAATAATAGTATTGAAGCCCTGGAATATTTACAAACAAAAGTATCAGAAATTATTGATCATGATGATATAGAGCAAACAAAAGAGGTATTAAAGATTTTCATTTCTTTTACTATTGTATCATATTTTGTATGTATTAATATTAATATATGTGCACTTATTTAATGTTTACAGTTTCAATTGTTGACATCTATTCTTTTTCGTGAACAAACAAAATCATTAGAGGAGGCTACAGGTTCAAGTACAGCTTCTAGCGCTGTTTTAGGCAATTTTCTTGGTATGAATACAAATCGATGTGTAACATTACGCAATATTCATACTCTGAGAATTGAACTATATGACAAACTTGCGGAATTTTTTCCCGAATCATTAACGCAACCACGTGTTAACCTAATCGACCTTTTACCGTTATGATGCATTAGATATTAAACACAATCACATATATTGACATTGATTATATCCAATATGAATCGTTAAATAATATGAAGCAAAATCAGTTCTGTTTATTTTCTACAAAGTTATTCATTGTAACATTTAGCATTACTTTACAAGTGAAATCGCAATTTATACTGCACTTTTCTACAAACTTAGATCTGTAGAGGTCAGAACTGATTAGAAATGATGTTCGCATTAATTCGTTCATAGTAAGCTTAAGCTCGATACAAGGATTTCAAATTTTTGATAACATTCCAAAACAAGTATAAAAAACATCATTGATATTTTTATTGCTCTCCAGGCTAAAATATATAATTACTATAAATCGTTATTTACATGTATGCTGAAGTCTTTCTGGAAATAGTAAAAATAATAATGGTGATTTGTATATTTGTTTTAGAAGTGTGACAAAAATTTGAAAGTAACATGCAAATATGTCTGAGAACAAAAATTCATTGATACTTTTTCTTTGTATAATTAAACATGTTGATCCTTTACAATATTACTAATAGCATTGTGTAAAAATATGTATTTTTAGTTTCATGATATTCTTATCACACTTATTTATTTTTCCTATTTTTAAGCTAAAGCTATTAAAATAATGCCTCATAAGTATACATATACATATACACATAAGATAATAATTCTATCATTTCATTATGCAAAAAAAGAATTTCACTTGTATTAGTGTTCTATAAGGCACTTTATACACGTTCAAGAAAAATATTTTATTGCTATATTATCTCTTTGAAATAAAATATTTTTATGCATTGCTATTAGAATATTATGAGGAAGATATTAAAGACACTATAGTTACCTAATTTATATAGAATTTCATGTTTTTATTATTTTGTATATATTTTATCATGTTGAAAATGCTGTGTACTAAACTGCTTTGCTGTTAATTATTTTGTACAATATATGCTCTCTGATATAGTGTAACAAGTAATATCCTGTATATAACAATATTCTTTGTTAATATTTGTTTGTAATCAAACTCCAGAAATCATAGAAATTATGCTGTGACGTTGTAATTATTAGCTATATCAATGGACTGCTTCCAGAAGCATGAAAAGTATACATATATATATGGTGATTTTATTCAGTTTTTGTATATATTTCTATGTTCTATAAAACTAACATTTGTACATCGTAATTTGAAATATTAAGTTATGAAAAAAACTTGATAAGAATAAATAGAGCATTAGCAGAACTAAAAGTATCCACAAAATGTTGGTTTGTGGTTGTTTATTTTCGCTTTCTATATAACGACACTATAAATTTTTAAAAAGGTGTATAAGTAATTATAATACTGAATACTGTTTCTCTTGAATAACTTGCAATGAGAAAGTTTAAAATTAGAAAATTTATATTACATTATACTATATTATCTTGAATATTTATTTACGTAGAACATAATTAAAAATTATGTACCTTTCAAATTTCCATTATATATATATATATATATATATTATACATACATCCATACATCATAAAGAATACTACCCAATGTATTTTGTTTGAACAATACATACTCTGTTAGTACATAAATGATGTAAACTCGTAATTCCTTGGTTTCTCTTTTATATGAAGGAACTTTTATACAAAATTGATATTAAACAAAAGCTTAAATTTAAAAAAAATGGCGCTAATAAAACTATGCAACAAAACTTCAAAGTTGTTGTAAATGTTGTTTAAAAATATTCCCTAGACTCTATAATGGGAAAACACGGCTGCTATGGATGATTATTTTTCAAGTTTTTAAATTCCACAGAGTTTATCACTCCAAAGCTGATAATTAGCGAGATTCCTACTATCGTGTATTTTATAGAGTATTTAGAAGAGTTTTAATGCCGCAATCGACTAAAACCAGGGAATTACGATTTTAATCGATGTATGCCGGTAGATCGTTGCGTTTTGACACGCAATTAGTTCATAACTCTGTGGGTAGTTAGCGATTTCGTCGAATTGCAATGATAAACCTAGTATCAGAGAGAACTTCTAGTGTGTACACCGGCAGTGTACTTATTTAGAGTAATAATTCGTATCATATTATGAGGTAATTATGATGATAATGCATGGTGTATAATATAGTGAAATGTATTATATTATGACAAAATAATAATTGAAATGATTAGATATGATGTGGGATGGGAGGGGTGTTGACTCCAACAAGTTCGAACGTGTAATAACGCTACATCGATGCCCTACTCCCTACTCCCCACCCCCCACGCCCACTACCACTTCGCACTCCCCAGAAGACTGACTGTCAAACTTTTCAAATTCCTATAGCAATCACGTTATGTTATAAACTACATTAATTTTACAATAAAAATTTATATTATAATTATGAGATGATTGTAATATAATAACTTATGATGTGAAATACTGTATGTACGATACCTACTATAAAGAAATGTATTACTTTATGACGAAGTAATAGTTTAAATAATTAGATGAACGCTTCTAATGATGCTCTATTAAGCAGCCATTGGCTCGAAATTATTTGCAATTGTACATAGCACATTATATCAGACACA
Organism: Odynerus spinipes; assembly: GCA_032403825.1. NCBI lineage: Eukaryota > Metazoa > Arthropoda > Insecta > Hymenoptera > Vespidae > Odynerus > Odynerus spinipes. Next base: position 449,412 of record JAIFRP010000034.1, on the reverse strand, counting down.
ATATACATTACATAGAAAATAATGTCGATTGCCCGGATCCAACCACGTAGAGGTTGCTGCTTCCGAGAATCCAGTTCAAATGTGCAATACAATATTTATTTATTTTTTGCTTACACTTGTAGTATGCACTTTATATACATATGTATGTATGTACAATACTTATCTACATACACATTAAGCGATGTTCAGTGAATAAAGTCTTATAAAGGACGTGCCACCTGTAATCGAAGGTTGGTCTTCGATTGGTCGTTTAAATTTGTGTTATTCGCGGGTACACCATCAAGTTCAAATTCAAACTTACATACGGTTGTGTTCTGCGGATGATAGCAGATAGTAGAATTAAGACATGGCTTTGTATTATCGACATTGTACAGGAGCTCCTTTCGACTCACACTAGTATTTTGTAACGACCCTGCAGATTTTATACTGATATTGCTCTTTCACCATAAATTCGCTAGAAACGACGAGGACACTGCAAAGTTTGGCTCTGGGTATATTGTTACATAAAGTTATCTTTTATCTGTCTCTTAACAATGACTACATCAGTGCTCTTATCTTTATTTATATAATTATAAATTGCATAAAAGATCAAACGTATCTTTGTTACATGTGTAATATTTTAATATATATAATTTATGATAACGTCTACATGAATAACATTCAAAAAATATATTAGTTTAACGACTTTAATAATAAGGAATGGTAACTTTCTTCTTTAATTTTATTTATAAGTAAATCAATTATGTTAGTTATGTTTTTACTAGTAAATAGATGTCGCTTTAACGACAAAAAAATCAATGACCTATCTTATAGTATCTACTCAATGACTTAACCTCTAAATACAGTGACAGGCATTTTTAAGTGCTTGTCCGTTTTACACAGTAAAGTGATCAAGCAATAACTTTCAAAATGGAATGTTTAATTGGAATTCAATTTAAAGATTTTGTGCTTATTGCGGCTGATATGACAAATTCTCAGTCTATTATGGTTATGAAAAGCGGTAAGATATATTTAATAAAAATTCAACAGTCAAAATGATTAATTATATATTTTATTTTGATATAAACTTTACTTTTAGAGTGTTATAATTTTAGTTTATTAAATTAGTCTTTATATTATTTTAGATGAGGAAAAAATCCATAAAATGTCTGATAAGCTTGTAATGGCTGTTTCTGGAGAATCTGGAGATACAACTCAATTTTCAGAATATATTGGAAAAAATATACAACTTTATAAAATGAGAAATGGTTATGAATTGTCACCACAAGCTGCAACTGCTTTTACTAGAAGAAATTTAGCAGATTATCTTAGAAGTAGAACACCATATAATGTTAATTTATTAATGGCTGGATATGACGATCATATTGGTCCACAGTTGTACTTCATAGATTATTTAGCTTCTTGTGTGAAAGTACCATATGCGGCTCATGGATATGGTGGTTTCTTCTCTCTTTCTATATTGGATAGATATCATAGTCTTGGTAAATAATTATTAGAAATTCTAAAAATGCACTTATAAAAATTCATAATATTATACTATTCATTTTATTGACTTATATATAAATCAATATAACCTTTCTTTTTATTTCTTTTAATTTTATATAGACATGTCAGAAGAAGAAGGATACGAGTTAATGAAGAAATGTGTTCGAGAAATTCATAAGAGACTTATTGTTAATTTACCTAATTTTAAAGTCCAGAAAGTATCCAAAGATGGGGTAAAAAACATGCCACCTATTAAAGCACAAGATTTGGCCGTCGAAAATGCAGCTAAAATATAATGAACTACTTTTACTTTGATATTTTCATAATATTGTCATTTTGAACATAAGAACAAAGATAGTTAAATATAAGTCAAACCTATTACATGATAGTTGTCATTATTTTCCCATGTTTTTATTATATAGTAAACACAATAACCATAATCTATAACATGCTTACAAACCAAGATTATATCAAGATTTGTAGATTAAATATATTAAAACCTATAAAATAAAATATATAACAATGATTCATATATGTA
>JAIFRP010000034.1:409942-447259 GCA_032403825.1 Odynerus spinipes | reverse complement strand
TATAGAAATTTCGAAATTGTAAGTTCTTTTTAAATGGTATTATACTCTAAAATAATATTAGAATAAAACAGGTATAGCAAAGTAGTAACAAATGAATTCGTAAACAGTTTTTTATAAAACACAACTAAATTGCCTGAAATGCTTAATAATATTATAATACTTATTATGATGTTTTTGCAAAATTATTAAAGATTTGAAATGCACAGCAAACTTGCAGTTACCATTTTGTATTAAATTTAGGGGTATAAAGGAGAAATAATTGAAATCATCAAATTTTATCATAAGTTATGTAGGTGAGCTTATATACATCTCTTTTTTACTATGTGCTATGAAATCCATTTTACATTATAGAAATTATCACTAAGAGATTTTGTTATAACCAATACAAAAATGTCTCGTTTTATGCAATTTACAATTTTTACAGAAAGATGTTTTTTTATAAATATTATTACATATGGAAATAATAGCACAAAAAATAGATAAATAAGAATTATTAAAGATTATCTTAGTCATGTCTGTGATCAAGTTTGTTATGAGCCAGATGATAAATGAAATGACTTTTGTGCCATCAATAAACTTCCAACTTGGAATAAAAAACCTTGCATATTATTGTATTTATTTAAAAATAAATTAATTTCATATGCAAGGTAGGTTGTATAGTTTATAGAAAACCGATCAATTTTACTATTTGTATGCACACAAGGCATAAGAACATATGCCGTATTGTACTTAACAATTCACATTTGTACGTCTGTAATACACTAAATTATTTTTCTCCTATTCATAAATTTAAGAAATGATCAACAGTAACATAAAAGAAATGCCACTTGTTATATCACATTAATTATGTTGTTTTGAACATTTATTTATCTTTTTTTGCTTCCACTTGAGTCTGTGTCGTCTGTTCTGATTGTTGTACTGTATTCGTTGGTTGAGCAGGATGATCCTCATATCTATAATTATTGTTTATACATTATTTTTAATTATCAATGTGTCACTTATTCTATTTCGTATATCAAAAAATAGATAATACTTACGAAAATAAAGCTTTGAGATCGCCTTTGATCAATGCTAACAATAATGGCGTGCCTAAACAAGCAGGAACCAGGTATAATAGAGCAGGTTGTGCATGTTTAAACAAATGCATTATTGATATTGTTGTAAGCAGTCCCATAAAGTAGGCAAAAAATGTTGCGTAAAAATATACATTTGTTTTTCTGCTCAAGCTATTATCAAACCTCAGTAACAGAGCAATGAAAATTCCAGGTAAAACAATATCGCCTAGACCTAGCATTGCAAAGTTATCAGCACTAAGACCTTTCTCCAACAGATCTTGTGGAAATACGAGCTTCATTGGTACCTCAAATGATTTTGCAACTGTTACCATTACATCTGTACCAAATACCCAAAAAATATCATAAAAAAGAAGACCGCAAAGTAAAATGCATCCTGTTGCAACATTATTGAGATGTAATAATTCAACACCATTAATTGCAAATGCAATTCCAAATAAGTTATTGGCAATCCAATGCTGAAAAGAAAATATATGTTATTATGCAGACAAGATGAAATTTCACTTAAATAAAATGTAAAAAAGCATATTTGTATGAACTTACTTTTTTTATGATATACCAAGCACCAACAAGAGAACAACATATTAGACAAACGACATCATGAAGATTAAATTTATAATTAATAATATATTCAGATTGATCGCCTTCTCCTTTTGTGAACTGAATATGATATGGTGTCTTTGGAATTACAGCAGGAACCAATGAAGAAATTAAGGGACTGTAATACAAAAATTCATTTATATGTTATTGTAAATTATACACGTAAATGTAACATGATATATGGAACAGTATGAAGTATAACTACTATATACTTTAATAGAATTAAAATTTAACAATATAATATATTTATACCCAATATATTCTTTTATATATGTTAATATATAAAAACTTGATACTCACCTTGTAAGGTGGCATAAAGCTAAAATCCCAAGAAAGAAGAAATATGCAGCTAAAATTAGATTTACATATTCCTTAGCAAATATCTGCAAATGAATAGCTTTCATAAATAATATTATAAGAATTATACAAATACTTCTGATAATACTCATAAAAAGTGTGTATTATAAATATCAATTATAAATGTCATTTTACCTTATATAATATATATAAGCTAAACAATGTAATGCTGGAAATTAAAGGAAACATTGCTGCTTCTTTACGGGACATCGTTTCAGGTTGTTCACCACTGTCTTTATATTGTTGCTATGAAATATATGAAACACAAGTACTATATAATAATTATATTGTTATAAAAAATATTTTTATAAACCTTATATCTCACAAAAATAAATAAATGATTTGTTAAAGTATCTTTTAAGAAAATGTAATTTGATACATACATTTGTATTACATATTATTGATAATGTTAAATATGTATTTTAATGTATGACCAGGAAAAGAACAAGTCATTGCAGCGATGTAAAGCTTTAAAAAATTGTTCGATATTACAATCATTTTATAACATATGCCAAAATATATAGCTAACCTGCTGCTCCTTATGGTGTTTAACAGCTCGAAAGCTACCGAAAAAAATTGGTAATATTGCCATTATTACAAGACTTGCATAAGCGATAGCTATCCCTTCTGGAGTTGAACTTCTGGAGTAAGTTCCATTATTTCGTTCGGTGATATTTTCACTTGCTTGTGCTAGGATATCATTTACAGCGCTTGCCATCTTGAGTGTGTCGACACGACTGCACTTGTTGTGCACGTTTAATTCGAATGTTGCCACTAGCTCTACCAGATGGCGGGCAATAACATATTCTGCCAACACAACAAATATAACAATTATATAGAAAAGCATCATTTCAAAACCTGACAAAATATATTTATATTTTTACTTCAATTTATATTACCCAATTCTAATTGTTCAGAATATTCGATGCATGAGTCCTAATTTAATTTTAATTTATGATACGTATATGATATGTTATATATATTTTCTGATTATAATTACAAATGAAAAATTTGGATAATAAACGGTTTGTAAATTTAAAAATGCAAATGTATAGTACTCGTTTTAAGTAATTTTTCTTTTATTATTAATAAATGAAATTCTATAAATCCTGTAATTATGTTCTTTTTCTTTACCAACATTTGATATCTGAGTTTTGATTGGTGCGCGCTAAAATATTTAAAATTTACACAAAACTTATATATTTAAAAAGATTATTACAACGGATTATTAAATAATTGTTGCCATATTTGATATATAAATAAAATATTTTTCGATTAAATGCTAATTGTATTACATTTTATAACCAAAATATCTTTTTGGAATGTACATCACACGCACACGCAGACTCTATCAGCTGAGAGATTGACAAGCTTAGTAAAGATAAATGTGGTAATGCTATTGTATTACCATGCTTGTTTTTATTTATTCATTTCTGTTGTAGAAAACCAAAACTGTTATAAAACTATGTGAATTGTAATAATTCGCTACATATACAGTATGTTTAATAAAATTATTTATAAAGATGTTCAAGTATAACATATGAGTAAGGTTAATGTAACAAATAAATATTTTCCTACATAGGAATTTATAAGTATTAAATTTGTGCGAAAATGGGTCCACCACCAGTAGTCACAGGAATATCACCTAAAGAAGGACCACCAGGAACACGTGTAATAGTTCGTGGAGAATTCTTGGGTACTAAAGCTCCGGATCTGATAGGTTTATTTCGTTTCATTCTATACTATATAATGTGTTTAGATGCTGGTCTTAGGCTGATTTATTTATATCATATTACTTTATATGGATATAGGGTTAACAATCTGTGGGTGCGATTGCCTTTTATCAGCTGAATGGAAATCATCGAATAAAATTATTGCTAGATCAGGTCCATGTAAAGGCCGTGGTGACATTATAGTGACAACTCGTAGTGGTGGTCAAGGAACATCAACAGTACAATTCCGTGGTTATCATGAAACCATAGGACCTATGAAAGAATCTGCTGTGTGGGTAGATGAAGCACCTATGCAAAGCTTTGTTTGGGGTAGAAGAGCATTATCACCAACGAATTATCAACAAGAAGATCCTTTAGGGCTCAGCGTAGAAGGGAATGAGTACGAATCTTTATTATGATGTGATTATGTTATAACTGTAGCTTTAGAATTCTCTGATAAAAGAATTATATAGATAATTAATATTCTGCATTAGAATTCAAATATTATAATTACTTGTTATAGTAAAAAGTTTCCAGAGGATGAACTAATTGAATTATTTGGAGATGCTACTGACGATCTTACCAGTGAAAAGTTTCATCCAGGTTGGTTTTTATTACAACATCATCATGCTACAACATTAGAGGATTTAAAAGCAGGTTTAACATTTCTTAAGCGGAAAGTAAACTCTCAAAAGGAAGGACAACTATCCTTTCTAAAGGCATGTAGTTTTACAATTTTCAGTGTGGCATGTGTACAAATGATTGTATGAGTAATATGTGTGCAAAAGAAATTATATTTAGAAAATATTGGTAATATTATTGTTGTAATTTTTGAAATTATGCAGGCTAATGTGGGATCAGTAATGGAACAACTTGATACAGTAATGCTTCTTAAAGAACAATTTGAATTAGATATGAAAAATTATGGAACTGATCCTATTGAACAACTTGAAAAAGCTATTAAACAATCAATGTCAGAAGCCAATAAATTATTTGATGAAGTACTGGCAAGAAGAGATAGAGCAGATGCTACAAGAAATGTTTTAACTGTTATGCAACGTTATAAGTTTCTTTTTTGCATGCCAATTAACATGGAAAGAAATATAAAACGTGGGAATTATGATTTAGTAATTAATGATTATGCAAGGGTAAAAAACTTGTTTAAGAACACTGAGGTAGAAGTATTTAAAGTGGTTTTAGCAGAAATAGATAATAGAATTACTACTCTTAAAACATTACTGCGGAAGAAGCTCGAAGAAATGCCATTTAGTTTAGAAGAACATAAGAAGATAATTAGAAATCTTGTTAATCTTGAAACAGAAGGCGATGTAGGCTGGGATGCTATAGGTACATATATATATATATATATATACATATATACATATGTATACATACATGCACGGATATATATGACAAATATTTCTTAATTCAATTATGATACAAGTCTAAAAAAAGAAAATATATATAATTCTATGTTTTAGTTGCTCATGCAAGCTGTTTAGATAAAAGTATAACCGCTTGTTTACATGAGCATTTAGAAATAAAGAGCACGAACATAGACGATTCTGGTAAAACTTCAAAGCATATACAAGTTACAGGAAAACAATTTCAAAATAGTAGGAATGATAAAAATAATATATCAGTACAAGTATCCTGCACTCAAGCAATTTGTGACATATTAATTCAACAATTACCCAATCTATGGAGATTAGGACAAAGTTATTTCAGTGGACAGTTGCATGTTGCAGTAGATGTTGAAAAACAAATCCCTTTTAAGGTAATAAAAGAATATTCAATAAATGATATTATATAAAAATAAACTACTTTCATCTGAGACGTGGAACTATTGTTCATAGAATTTGGTTTTATCGAGTATGCAACATGCTATGGAAGTAATAAAAAATATATGTCACAATGATGTAGAAGCATCATCTCTTTTACATATTTTACATTGCATTAGACAGATGTATGCATCTTTAATTCACTTAGACTTACCTAGTGATGCTCTTGATATTTTTGGGAAATTCATATTTGATTTGAGGTAAGAATCTTTTTTAAAAATGATTATATTTCTGGATACTTAATAAATATTTTAACTTATTCTTTGTTTAGACTACAATGTCTAGTTGCACTATTCAAAAGAACAGCAGAGAATATAGCAGCTTTACATCGGAAGGAGACTTGGCAAATTGAATATTTAACTGAAAATGGTGGTGTAACAAAACTGGTATTTTTCATGATATGATTTCAATTAATTTTTTTAACATTTATAATTTTTAATAATATTGAACTGTATTTAATATTTCATGGAAATGTTATTTATATGAAAGATTTATCTGTATTTAATATTTGTCTGAATAGCCATATTTATTTGAAGAAATGGTATTGGAAGTAACAAAATGTGCAAGAGATACAGTAATTGCTTGTGGTCCAAGAGAAAATGCATTATTTGCTAATCCATCACATCAAATGATTTTTTACAATGCCATTAAAACTTTATTTACTTCATTTGCACGATGCTTACAACAGTTAGCATTTAGTGGTTGCGAAGAAGGTTTAGATGACGATGAACCATCAGTTTCTCAGCTGGTTGGTTCACCTTCTGGTTATAAAAATAAAAATAGTAGACATCAAGGACCAGTGAGTATATTATAATATATGTATAAATTAGTAAATAATCACTATATTTATATGTTATTTACACTTTGTAACGTTTTACTTCCTTGAATAGACATGGGAACAGTGCCTTTTAATATCATTAAGTAATATTCGTTACACTCTGAATGTTGTTTTACCAAAAATAAGAGATACACTGAAGACACAAGGTTATCCAGATTTATCTAATGCAATTGGTTGGAATTCTAATTGGACACAATTAGAAACTCTTGATAATGCTGTCTTGGAGGCCTATTTAGAACGGCGATGTGATCCACTTGTTGGAACAATTGAACCTAGCATGTATTTAGGTGGTTTAGAATGGGATTTTGATACAGAACCAACTCATATTAAACCATATGCACAAGAGATATTAGCAAATTTAATAGCAGTTCACGCAGAAGTAAATATAAACAAAAATGTTTTTTAAATCAAATATTATTTTACATAGTTAAAATAATTGTTACATCATGTTCTCATAGGTTCATCGTGTTGCACCTATTCTATTACATAGAGTACTTTCTCATATTGTTGAGACAATAGCAGAAGAACTTGCACGACTCATGTCATGTGTAACACAGTTTAGTCATGCTGGTATTGTACAAGCCAGAACTGATATTACGCTTCTGAAGAATGCTTTATTACATTATAGTACTAATAGAGCAAGGTAAGAAGTTTTTATTATATCAAATATAAAAGTATATTAAATATAAAACTTAAGTCTCCTCATTTATATGAAATAGAAGCTTTTTTGAAGAGGCTCTTGATGCTATACCACAGCCAGTAAATAAGGAAGATGCTATGCGAATTGAAGCTCTATTATTAAAAGTTACAACATCTATGCGATTACAATTATCCTGCCTTGTAAGTGCTACAACTGATGATACTATAACCACAATCGATATCAATCGTGTCACTACTGTATAATTGGAATTGTAAGTATAACGATAAAGATATAAATAACTAATTTATTAAATACTATAATTGAATATTTTATCTATCATTATTTATTTATTTCCCAGTTAGTTACGTAATGATATTAGGAATTTGATGGTTTAGGAATAAACAAATGACTGAGGGGATATGGATTACTACAAAGAATCAATTTTTATGTAAATTAAAAAATAGTAAATTATGCTATATACGTATTAAGTGTATGCTATACATATATACTAATATAGATAAAAATTTATTAAATCTAGCATATGTGTGTCGTATTGTATGTTTTGCGTTTGTATATACATACAAAGCAATACGAGGGTTTTTAGAGGTTATATAATTGTCTATAAATAATTGTAGACGGGCCATTATTTTCTATTTTCATGGCGTGACAACGGCCCATCATTGCAAGGTGGCATTCGAAATATAGCAAAAATATTGCCACACATGCTAATAGTTTTAGCGGGGTTTCATTCGTTAAATGCACTAATTCTGCGTTACCAACATTATAGAAAAAAAATCGAAAATTAAATGAGATAGTAGCTATCCAAACAAAATACGTTGGGTAGTATTGTTTCCCCTTAATAGTGCTTTCTATTTTAGAGAAATATGACATACAGATGATAGTGATTATGCCATTTGTGCGTTTTTATTTATTATACGGTTTATTTTACTGGAGTAAAGTAATAAATAAATAAATTACAATGGTTTATTTCTAGAGGCGCTGCCAACTTTCAATGATACCAGTTGATATAACTCCGTTTGTCATAGTGTGAACTGCAAATTTTTATAAATCTGTAGATTTTTTCATTGAAGTTGGCCCCTCTGAGAATATGTTTTCGTCAAATAAGATTCACCTGAAATAATACGGAGTGGGAGTCCGTTAGTTAGATAGGTTACGTGAAATTCTTGTTGATACTTTTTGTTCAATCTAATCTGATAAAAAGGTTAGGTTTGATTATATAAAGATAATGATGGTGTTTCTATCCTAAATTATTATCAATAAAATTACGATACATTTATTGCAGATTTGAAAGCATATACGAAAATGTATTCTAAGAGACATAAACTTCACTTTATTTTTGGAATCACAGCAAGCGCTACAGCGTATTGTGCCACTATTATGCCGCATACAATATTTTTAAATAAATTGGAAGAAACTGTTGCATGTTATCGGTATGTAATGACATTTATTTTATAATATCTTGCTAAAAAAATGTAATTCAACTTTGTTTAATAGAATAAATTTACATTAATTTAGTCGCAGTGTAAGGGTGCCTGTAAATGATAAATTAAAAAAGATGTGCAAAGAGGTAATGAACGATTTAAAATTGCCCCAAGAAGTACAATCATTGATAAAACCATTTCATGTCTTTGGTTTTGATATTTTTCACGCTGGGACATTAAAGAATAAATCTGGAGGAATTGTTGGTATTCCTATAAATTTTACATATGATGATATTACAGCTGTCCCTACATCAGAAATAACGATAAACCATAAACTACTTAATCGTTTTAAAAAAGAAGCGAACGACTTACTTAATACTTTAATACTATCAGAAGATGCAAAAAAGTATGCAATAGCACACGAAATTTTGAAACTTCAAAACAGCGATGTGCATACATCTGCATATGGTTTATCTAGTATTATTATAATTGTAACACTGTTGTATAATAGAATTGTACATAGACTTAATTTATATGAAAAGCGGCCACTTTACCGTCGTACATTTTTGTTATCATCCATAATTCTTGTGTTAGTTTCATGGTTTGCATTTAAGGATACTAATAGTCGTAACCTTGATAATAGTATTGATGATACTATATCCAAATTAGGTTTAAACTATATTAATGGAGGGAAGGATTTTTATGACAATTTAATAAAAAGAAATATTGCATTGCGATCACTTATGGGAAAAGATGGAGAAAAGTTATTTAGTAGTAATGGAAATATAGAATATTTTCTGAGACAAAAGTCGATGCCACTTTCTCATAGAAGAAATTTTTTCAAATCAAAACTGCAAAATGTACATTAAATGATGTAATTTCTTAGCTCTTGAGACTGTGTACATACACTGTACATACTATATCTATTAATATGAGTTGATTGAATTATCTTATACATCTAATAGGAAATTTTATATTACAATTATTAACTTTTTATAATTATATTAAATAAAATAATACAATGTTTATATACAACTATTATCATTATTACACCTGTTAATTTACAATTAAATTGTTATGTATTTACTTTATATTACTATATTATAATCCTGTTATGGAAAGAATTGCAAGAAGTCTCTAAATAGAATATATTAAGATATCTATGTTTTCAAAGTCAAAGATTGTTTATAAAAGCTGCTACAGATTTACATTGAAACTTAAGTTATCTTATATAAAGTATGATACATTTCATGGGGGACATACAAATATTATCAAATATAAATAGAATAGATAAATTATTTTGTATGAAATCATCTTCTCTTTATATACCACATATTTATAACTGTGGTAATATTAGTACTACCAGATATTACTGTTTACTAAACACTATTTGAATAAACAATAAAAGAGCATTTATATAATATCTTAAATAGTACTTTCCTTGATGGTTCATTAGAATAATATAGTTTATCTTTACATCATTAGTAACTGTAATTAAAACATTGTAATATTGCCCAATTATATTATGTTCTATACCTATAATTATCTTATATTATTATATTCTATGTAAGGCCAAGTGATCCAAGCTGAAAAACAATAGGATATTTTCACATTATGTATAATAAATTATATTGCATACATCTTATAAGCAACATATGTAAAATATATAACATTAATTTATTATTACCAGTGTTAATTTGTCTTCTTCTTTTTTAAGTATTTTTGTAGTTTGTTCCTGATCAAATTTGACAACTGCAGCTATTACTTTAGCAAGCACCATTGTTTCTCTTCCCATCATATATTCATATAAAATATTTCTAAGGTACTCTATTTCTGTTGAATCTTCCAAAGTTTCATGTCTTAATTTGACTAATTTCCTGAGTTCAGCTAACTCACGATTTTGAGATGCTAATGTTTGTTGAAATGTGTGAAATGAGCCTGTATTTGACTGTATTGTAGCCATTGCTATACATGAAGTATTTTCTAATTCCTATATAAATAAAATAAAATTAAATATTATGCAAAGCACAATGCATTTACATATTAGCATTACAAACAATATTTTACCTCTGTTGCTGTGTCAATTTTTGTGTCAAGCTAAAAGAGAAATGAAAAAAATTAGGGAAAAGGCAGAACTTAAAAGAAGTACATAAAATAAAAATAATGTACAAAATATGTATAGTCTGCAAACAAAGATATAGTAAAATAAATAATACACATATCTTAAATAACTTTTAGCAACAGGTTGGAAGAGGTATTAAATTAAAAAAATTATAATATATAATTATACCTTTCGTTCATTTTTCCATTCTCTTGTCAATTCTTTGATCTCTTCTTCATGCTTAGCCTCCAATTTATCACTTCTTTGTTGTAAAATAGTTTTCCACTTTTGTTCAATTTCTCTAAGCTCATTCACATGTTCCTTCTTAATAGATGCAACAGTATCTGTTAAAGTCTTTATTTCATTTTCTTTTTCTGTAGCTATCCTTTTGTTCTCCAGAATAAGATTTTCAATTTGTTCTGATTTTGTTGTTAATTCAACTTGAAAATCTTTTAATTGTTCTTTGTATTGTTGTAAGAGATTAGATTCATAACTTTGTTGATAATCTATACAAAATGTAATTATATATTTATATTTAGCTTTTCTTAGGTAAATAAAAATATGAAGTAAGCATTAATAAAAGTAATTTTATTTTTAAAATAATCTACACTTACCAAATCGTTTTTCCAATGCTGATTGCAATTCCTCTTCCTTGTCTTGTAATTGAGCTTGAAATTCCTTAACTAATTGTTTTAATCTAATATTTTGTTCTTCTTCATGCATTTTTAACTCCTCCTTCAATTGATCAGTTTGATTTTTTAGTTCGGTATTGATCATTTGCATTTGTGACTCTTTAGCTTGAAACGTTATTAATGCTTCATCTAAGTGAGCTTCTAATTTCTTATTTTCTTCTTCTAATTTGTTACTTTTTTCTACAAAATCTCGCTCTATAGTTTTGTTATTATCTGCTGTTTGCAATTTACTGTTAAGATTATTTGTTAAATTAGTTAATGATTCTACTTGAGATTGTAATTCATTAATCTTATTTTTTTGTTCCTTTACTTTACTTCTTAGTATATCTATTTCTTGTATCTTTTGCTCAAGTTCTTTCATATTAAAGGATTTTAATTTTTCATTTTCTTCTAATAAATCTTTTTCTTTTGCCTCTAGTATTTGCACTTCAGAAGTTTTTTGTTCCATTATACTTTTTATATTTTTTATCTCAGCTGTTAATTTTTTATTTTCTGCATCCAGGCTCAAAACTGTAGAAGCTGACAAGTTTGCAAGATGTTCATCCAAAATTAGTTCTTCATTTTTTAGTTTCTCTATTTGTATATTTGTTAGTTTGTCGTTCACATGTTTAAATGGAATCTTCTTGAAACTTGCAGCTTTTAAATTTGTCACTTCTTCTTCTAATTTCATTATATCGGTAGAAAGCATATTTTTTTCTTGCTGCAACAACTGTACATCTTCTAAAGCTAGATTTAGTGCAACATTTTTATCATTTAATTTTTGGGTTTGTTCTGCAAATTCTTCTTTTATCTTCTGCAATTCTTCATTACGTTTTTGTAGTACTTCAGTTTGAGAATCCATTTTTTCATTTATTATTTTTAATTGGACTGTTTTGTTTTCCATTTCGTCATTTGACATAAATAACTTATGCTTATATGATTCAAGATCTTTCTGTACTTCTTTTATATTTTGCGAAAGAATTGTTGTATTCTTTTCATAGTCCAGTACTTTTTTATTTAATTCTTCATTTATCTCATTAAGTTTTTTATGAGATTGTATGAGTTCAGACTGTTTTACGTTTAAGTTTCTATTTTCTTCATTAATTTGATCTGTAATTGATTTTAATTGTGTCAATTCAATATTCATTGATGCATTTTCAGTTTTTAGTGTCTTTAATTGATTGTTTTCATCTTGTAATATTTCTACTTTTTTTGACAATGCCTGCATTGTTTGGGACATATCTACATTTTCACCTCTAAGTTTATCAAGTTCTGTAGTTACCTCTTGTATTGTTTTATTTTGTTGCTCTTTAATTATTTTTAGCTTTTTTAACTGGGCATTTCTTGTATTAATCGTTTCTTGTAGTGTACTATTTGATCTACTTAATTTCGTAGTTTCTTCCATATGATCTTTATTTGACTGTTGATAAATTTTTTCTAATTCTAAATTTTTCTCAGTGTATTCTTCTAGTAATTTTACATGACTTTGACATTTCATTTGTAAATTAGCTATTTCCGATTCTTTGTTTAATATTTTTTCATTAAGTTCCTTGATCTCAATATTATGATTAGTATAATCGTTTTTCAAGTATAAAATTTCGGATTTTAAGCGTTTTATCTCTTCTTCTAACAAATTACATTCTGATTTTTTACATTCTAATACCTTTATTGTATTCAGAGCATTTTCATACTTTTTTTCCAAGTCTTTCAATTTTTCGGTCGTATCTTTCATATGTTTTACTTCGTCTTGTTTGTTCTTCTTTATTGAAATTTGCATTTTTTGTAGATCATGTATTTTAAAATTCAGACTGTCAATTTCAGCTATAAGTATGTTAATTTTACTGTTTAATTCATTATGACATTTAACTTCCATTTTCATTTGTTCTACCTTCGTTTTATGTTCTTTTAACTTGTGCTCTAAAAGATTTTGTTGTTGTTTCATGTGTATTAATTCTGTTTCTGCTTCTGCCAATTTAATAGTTTGCTGTTCAGAAGTTTTTAATTTTGTGTAAAGAACTTCTGTTTCATTTTTAAAGCTTTCTTTCTCCTTCGAGGTGTTCTGTAAATAGTTATTGATAATTTTGTTTAAAATACACAGGTCCTTATTTTGATCTTGAAATATTTCTTTTACATTATTTTTAAGATACGCGCAATCTTTTTTGAGTTCTTCCACATAGGTTATAAAATAAATAATTTTGTTTTTAAAGCATATTTTTTCTTGATTAAGTAAATCTATTTTAGAACTATTCACATTTACTTGTTGAGTTAATTCACTTATTGTATTTTCGTAATACTTTATTTTATTATAAAGCTCAGTTAATTCTACATCCTTGTTTTCTAATGTATTTTGTAACTTACTCACTTCATTTTTATTACATAGTTGATCTTTAAGTTTTTTTATTTCTAAATCCTGTACCGATAATTTGTTATAAGCTTTTTCTAACGAAGATACATATTCTTGGATTTTCAAATTAAAGGTTTCACACACCTGATCCCTGTCTGATAAAGCATTTCTCATATTTTCTAATTCTCTATCAAGACTTTGTACTGTCATTTGTAATTTTTCAATTGTTGCTTCAGCTTCTTCTCTTCTTTCATTTGCAATAATTATTTGTGCATCATGCTCTTTCTTTAATTCTGTGTATTTAATTTTTAAATTTGAAAGTTCATTTTGCAGTTTTTCTTTATCACACTGATATTTTGTAGAAAGGGTCTGAGATTCTTGTAATGCCATTTTTATTTTTTGTAATTCTGCTTCCTTTTCTGTTAGATTGTACTTAAATTTTTCCAAAATTTCATTTTCGTTTAAACTATCACTTCTCTTTAATATATTATCGTTTTCTATATTTTCTGGACCTCCTGAAATTTATTTCAAAAAAATTACAAATCAGCAGCTAACATTAATTGTATATTTTATTGAAACTTACCTTTTAATGTATCTTGACTATTATTTTTTGCATCTGGATCGAAGTTATGTACATTATATTGTATTTTTAATTGTTCTAATTCTTTTTTATATTTTTCAATGATTTGGGTTAGATTTTCTTTACTGTCCATCATATGTTTCAAATCAGACTGAAGCTGTTTTATTTGCTCCTCTTTACCTTCAAGTTCTCTGTGGATTGAAAGTTTATTTTCTGCCAGAGATATTACAGATTCTTCTTCACGTTTTCTTAAAGTGTTTACTTGCTCAGTTAAGTTTAAAATTTCATCCCGTGCTGTACTTAATTCTTTCTGTAAAATTTCTGCATTTTCTAAACTAGAAGATTTTAGAGCTTCGTAATCACGTTTTAATTTATTCTTGTCTTCCGATACTTCATTAACCTTGTCTTTACATCTTTTTAGGGAATCTTTATACTTTAATAAAACTGTTTCTAATTTAATTAATTTATTTTTTAGTTGCGTATTCTCAGCTGCTATTGCAGACTTTTCATTTTCGTTGTCAGTTGATTCTTTTTTTGGTTCCATAACGTTAACTGTACCATTCTGTCCTTCATCGTTATCTAGCATCATTAAATTTTCTGAAGTCGGTACATTTCCTTGTAGAAGTTTAATCTGAATCGTTATAAAATATACATATATATATATATATATATATGATGTTATTGCTCTTGGATAAAAAGATTGTATTATATGTTTAATATGTATATAGCTATTTATAACCATGAAGAAAATGAAAAATGTTACCTTTGTATTTAACGTGTCTATAATATGATTTTTCTCTTCAATGTCATTTCTTAGCACTTCTTCTAAATGTGCTTTTGCTTGCTGTTCTAATTGGCATTGCTCTTTCAAATCTCCAATTCTTCTTAATACATTATCTTGTGTTTCACCTAATATGGATTCTAATTTTGTTTTAACTCTTTCTAGGTCTCGATAATGTGTTACCAAATCTGTATATCGTCCACGATATTTATGATATTTTGCTTGGGTCTTTTTATATGCCAAATATAATTGATCCTTTGTAACTCTATCAAGTTGCGTACTTATGTTATCATCTATTTCAGTGGCAGATTGATCTACATCAGACTGAAAATAAAATAATCAGATTTGTTTTAATATATCATGATCGCAATTTGTTACTTCTATAAATGAATACAATATTACTTTAATGTACTTAATGAGTATACCTGTATATGGTACAAATTCTTAGGGCTTTCATAAATTGGAAATAAAGATGCAACATCACTTGTTATACTGCTTACAGATGATCTTCTAGATTGATCAATTGAATTTGATGGTGGTGATACAAGTTCAACATTCTGAAATGTGCTTCTCATGGGATTATTCTTTGCAGCTTCTGTAAATACAGTACATATACAGTTTGTAAGATCTCATAGCTATCAAAAATATATTGATCACTGATTATAAAAAATAAATAAAGAAATATAAATATTACATTACCCTATTATTTATATTTATATTATACTGTATAATTATTTGAAAATAATAAAAAAGAATATATACCATCTATTTCTTTGGTCGGTTCATTAGTTTCAGCTGTCATTGATAATTCTTGTATAGAACTATTAGACTGAGCTGGAGATACAACTGCCTAGAAATAAAATTAACGAATACAAATAAAATTCATATTTCATATCCATTTAAACAGACAAATAAAATAGAGAACCTGTGCTAATTGCTGCATACTCGCCTGCAATCTGGCAGGCGATTGTTTCATCTCTTCTGCAAATTTATCTTTAAGTTTTTTAAACATTGTGTATAAATTTTTGTATTTTAATCCTTATTAACGTAACTAAATTTTTATAAATCCATTGAAGTGTTTATATGGGATTGCGTGGTTGACACTGTCAGCAATCATATTTCTCTTACTTTACCAGCATAACCTAATCCTAGTCAGTGATACCACTAGTTTTCATTGTAGTGACATTTTCGTTCTTAAAGTACTGTTTACGCTTGTATTGTATTGTGGCGACATCGAAGATGGTGACGACATCAGGAACTATAGCACCATTGAGGACGAACGATCCTATTGGCCACAGCGCGAAAAAAGAAAAGACATTTTACGCGGGTTTTTATCTAGTCCCCGCCTTGTGATACGTAGACTGACTTAATATATTACCTTTGTTAAATTTATATATATTGTTAATAAAAGTGGTTTTATAAACGACGCATTATATGTGGTTAGAACCCTTCCCACAGTATAACTGTTTCTTTTCAAATTAATAATTAATAAAAGAAATATAATTCTACAATTACATAACCATTGTTAAAAAAGTGAAAACTTCATCTTATACTTTCCTAAAAATGAAAAGCAAAAGTGACATCATTAATTGATAAATAATGCAATTTCTATTATATTTTAGTTATAACAACAAAAATAATAAACTTTTCGAAATTTTTCAACATTATGTATAATTATTTCTTGATTTTCTTGAATTAAATAGAATAAAAGCATTTTACTCTGTTATTTAGTAATCAACGTTAACCAATGATAGCTTCGCCATTTAAAGTTGGCAATACATAGAGAGTAACCATACATGGTTGGTAACGGTTACAAGTAAAGAAAACTTATTTGTGACTAGTTGTAAACAAATGGGACTCGAGTGGTGTTCAAACGTTAACGGTTCATAAGTTAAACGCAAAGTGACATTATTGGCAATTTATGAGCGGATTCATGAATGCACAAATATACATACACGATTTTCTCTATAAAAGTGAAGGATAGCAATCTTGGTCCCCGGCAGATATTTTGATATTAAAAGAACTTCATAGGCATTGTGTATACCCTTAAGATGTTCATATATTGTGCTTAATTAATAAAAAGTTTGAGTTTATAGTTTATAACTACGACATGAAAAATTTTCATTTCATACTAATATAAATTGAGCTTATTCAATAAGTGTATAGTTTGCATATATTACAAAAAGACACAGTGAAAGAATGGTTATGAGATACCGTTAACAACATATCTCCTATTGTATCAATAATATTTACTGTGCTGAAGTAATATCACTTATAAGTTCAAAATGGATCAGATGCTACCAAGTCCTGGCTTTAGTATACCTAGTATTGGTACACCTTTACATCAGCCAGAGGAAGATCAACAGATATTACCAAATGCATTGCAACAACAACAACAGCAGCAGCAGCAGCCACCGCCGCAGCAACCACAGCAATATCAGTTACAACAGTTACATTCTATGAATCCAAATGTTCAAAGTAGTATGCTTATGATTACGACACCACAAAAAACAATGCATACTTACGCACCAACACCATCTTTCGCTACACCTCAAAGCCTTATGCAGCCGCAAACACCGGTAATAAATGTTTGACTTAACAAAATAAATCATAGCATAATAAATTGTATATAATTTTATGTTTACATAGAATTTTAATACCTCAATATTTTATAGCAAAATATGATGTCTCCCTTGGGACAACCAAATAATCCTATTGCACCATCATCAATAGGACCATCTACGCCGGGACCTATGACACCTATGACTCCTGCATCTGCAGACCCTGGTATTTTACCACAATTGCAGTATGTATTTAATAATCTATTCCTAATATAAGGTTTAAGAGAAGATAATACTGTTATTGTATTTCAGAAATATTGTATCTACTGTAAACCTAAGTTGTAAATTAGATTTAAAGAAAATAGCACTACACGCTAGAAATGCAGAATATAATCCAAAAAGATTTGCAGCAGTTATCATGCGTATAAGAGAACCTAGGACAACTGCTCTTATATTTAGTAGTGGGAAAATGGTCTGTACGGGTGCAAAAAGTGAAGAAGATTCTCGTCTCGCAGCAAGAAAATATGCAAGAATTATTCAGAAATTAGGTTTTCCTGTTAGTATTTTCTTCCATCTTATTTATAACGATTATTTTAGTTATTATTGCCAATATCTAATTTTTTATCATATATATAGGCAAAGTTCCTGGATTTTAAAATACAGAATATGGTTGGCAGTTGTGACGTCAAATTTCCTATTAGGCTAGAAGGTTTAGTACTTACACATGGACAATTCTCTTCTTACGAACCTGAATTATTTCCTGGTTTAATATACAGAATGGTTAAACCTCGAATAGTATTACTTATATTTGTATCTGGTAAAGTTGTGCTCACAGGTAAGTACTAGTTTTTATTTAAAATGTCTATGATGATTTTTCAGCAAAAGCTATTAATAAATCAACAATTGTATAGGTGCCAAGGTTCGGCAAGAAATATATGAAGCCTTCGATAATATCTATCCCATCTTAAAAAGTTTTACAAAGAAGTGACAACATTTGTTCATCTTTATTGGAATAATTTTGTTAGATTTTTGTTGAAACATTGCTAATGAAAGCAATAACTTTTAGAAGTTAATGTTAAATGCTTTTTAGTATATGGTGATCAATCTTACCATTAATATTTGGCCATATTAAGTTAAAAATTGAACATTAAAATCGTAATCATTATGAATTTTCATGTAAAAAAGAGGTTTGTATAGTTTTGTATAAAATGATAATATGCTGAATCAATGAAGAATTTATGAAACTTGCAATTGACTTTAAGATTAAAATAAAATGACATAGAATTGATAGTTATGTTAGTAGATTCTATTTCATAACTAAGTTTATGAAATCTATGAAATCAATTTCTTAGAAAGTTACATATTTCAACAAAAAACAAGCGTTCATAAAAATTTGTTACATTTTTTTACAAAATTTTTGTTAGATTGTATCCCAATCATTGTGTATACTTTTGATTAGGAATATCAAACTGTGTAAATTAAATCTAAGAATGATACTTTGATAAATGAATTACATAAATAATTTATAGTAAACTTGTTGGAGTAAAAGAAGCAGTTTTTATGCACTCAATGTATTTAATTTGTTATGTGTTTATAAGCAAAAATTCTTTTACAATTTGTTATTTTATACTTATAATTAATTTAGAATTATTTGGATATAAATAGATCCTGAATGTCTGTGGAAGTGTGTGAGAAAACAAGTTCTAGAAAATATTGTTTTGCATTTTATTATTCAATGATTTCCACATCCTATGTATGTGTCCTGAAAATTATCCCATATTGGTGATGCAATAACGTTACCTATACATAAGCAATTACTCCTAAAGTAGTAACATTTGTTTGATAACGCTGTGCCTTGTTTAAAAAGAAACCTTAAATTAGTAATTATAAGCTTAATAGTATTCACTTTGATAATAGCAGTATATTGTACAAATGTATAATTCAAACATTCTTGATGATTAATACATTATTTTGTCTTTTAATGATAATGGATTGTTATAAAAGTATTACTAATTGTAAAATTTGTATAATAAATATAAATACATTAATATAATTAGTAAGGTTAGCTAATGCAAATGGAAGTCAAAAGAGTGACAAAATTGTTATTTACAAAAGGTTTTATCACAACCCACTCTTCAATGACACATTATTTATTAAATATTTTATTGATATAATGATAAACGTACATAAGCTGAAGTATCTATTGTAAAAATGTCTATATTTAATTATAATAAAAATTTTCCATTTCTGAATTTGTTATCTTTACTTATTCACATTGAGGGTCTTTGTAAAAGCTCGATCTAGTGGGATTGTTCTTTCATTTATTTTTTGTCACTATCTATAAGTTGACTTATATTTTCATCTAGATTTATTTTTCTATGAATAGAATATGAATTTGTTAAAGTTATATTCATATATACAATTCAAATAACATTGATGTTCATTTATATCTAAATATCAACACTAACCTTTGTATAATATCATATAAACTTTCTTTAATTGCTTCACGCATGATCTCTAATGTATGCCTTTCATTAACTGGAATACTGGTTTCAATACAATTGATAACTTGCTTAATGCTAGCTTGAGCTTCTTCCATGGTATTAATATTCGTGAAGCTTGATACAATATTTTCAAACATATCTTGTTTCAATTGCTCCGTTTCTTCTGTTTTCAACAAGGATTCTATGACTCGTGAGAGGACATAGTGGACCTATTATTTATATTTTATTAAGTGTCATATCTAACGAATATCATATGATAAATAATACAAACCAACGATGTCAAATTACTCTCTTCCAAATTTAATGATGGTGTAGTTATTTCATATGTATCTGAGTTTACTACAAAAAAAAAGCTGATATTATTAAATTATATTTGCCAGACTTTAAAATAAAAAGTTTTTAGCTGTATACATATGTTCAGCATGTGGATATTTTACAGAACCACTTTTACCTATATCAATTGCAAATTCATTAATTTTGCTGTCATGTTCATATTCTTTTAAATTTTTCTGATAATCAGCTTTATGACAAATAGGAGGTAATGCGCCTGATTTCATACTAAGATTTTTTATGTCGGAAAGAAATAGCTCTTTCTGTTTTTTTTGACTTGCAAGAATAGTTTCTAATTTTATTATATCTGCTTTGTATTGTAACTCGCCTTGTAACATGTCTTCCTAAAATCAACATATTTTAACAGTGTTTTAAATAAACATTTCTTAGTATTAAAGTTGTTTTTTATAAGTACCAGTGACTATGAATGGTATGTAAACAAAAAATTGGAAAAAATAAAGTTATCATTTGTTTTCTGTTGATTCATTTACATTATAATATGTAGTCATTTGTGAAAAACTATTGGAAATTGAACCATTTCTTTTGTTTCTTTAATTATTAATCTTGAAAATAGTCCAAATCAGTTGAGCAAAATGAAAAAGTAATATATACACCTAAAAACCAAAGTTTAAATATTCCAAAAAGAGAAATATATAATTTAGACTACTTTCATAATAGTTAGCACATATGACAATGTTTCAATCATATTTACTTCAGACATAGGAACTTGTTTCAAAATTTTTCGGAGAGTTAATTGTTCTTCTTCAAGAATAGTTAGAAAACTTAATTTTTCTGTATTATCCTGGATAAGTTTTCCTAATGTTGCTTGTTCTTCTCTGTATTTCTCTCTTATACCTGTAAAGTATAATTATCAATTTGCATTTAAATTAAATATAAAATTTAATGAATCTACTCACATTTCATTTGTTCTTCATACAATTTCATCATTTCTGTCAAATCAATTTTAACATTATAAATCATTCTTTGTAATACTGTTTCATACATAGTTGTTAATGATATTTTTTGGCCAAACTTCTTTGTCATTTCTTCTTTAATTTCATCTTTCAATCTTTTAATTTCATTATTCATATGTTTGCAATCAATTTTCATTCTATGAAGATGTATTCTGTTACTTCTGCAAGATATATTGCAACGAAATGATTATTTCAAATATATAAAATAATATACGATCTTAATTTAAACAATTTCAAAATATTAATTTCTATTATTGTATAATATATATTTTTATATACTTTTGTTTAGCATATAGATCAAATGTTTCTTGCTGTAATTCTCCTACTCTAACATGTAAATTAGATAATTTTGTTTTATCGAATATGATAGATTCTTTTATACTTGATACAGTATAGGAATTAATGAAATGTTGTAATTGTTGAAAATTAAAAATTATTGTTACATCTATATCGTTCAATTTCTTTTGTTTCTCCAGCTGCAATAAAATAATTATATAATTTGTGTAATATTTATATTTTGTAATATTGTAATTATTGCCTTTATATAATGTGATTTATACCATAAATTTTTCCAATTTGTCGACATCCATTTTAAGCAAATCTGCAATAACTTTTTGTTTTTTAGCATCTACTTCAATTTCTTTACATAACTTTTCTATTGATTTTTGATCTTCTTTAATCTCATGTTCATATTCGTAACGTTTATTTCTCATAAAAAATGCCATATCATATAATTCTTTATCACAGCCTACAGGGCATGTGTTTTCATCAAAATAAACATATCCAATATCTTTACTGTCAATACTTCCTACGTCACCTTCCTCAGAACTTGTTTCACTCATTGTAGTGCTTGATGTCTCAGATTCTATAAAATAAAAATAAAAAGATTAAAACTCACTATAGAAATTTTCCATAGGTTTCCTATAGAAGGTTTCCAGACCATTTTCACTTTAATGATAATATTTACCATCAGTCTCTTTTGGTAATTTAAATTTCTTTTTATATATTTTACGCAAAAAGTCTTGAAACTTATTTTCTTTGATACTTGTTATGTATTCAGAAGTAATATCTTTTATTGTTTCTTGTAATCTATTAATATCTTTCTTTTTACGTTCTATTTTATTACTTGTTACTTGTATCTAATAAAATGATAGGGAACATTAGAGTGATATATTATCAACATATAAATAATAAAAAATGTTAATATAAGATATATTTTTTATATTTAAAAATAAGGAAAGAAGTTCTATATAAGATTTTATCTTTACTTTTTGTTTTACAATAGATTGTTCGACTAATTTTTCATCGACATTTTTTCTTAATAAAGTTTCTTTTGCTTCATAATCTTTTAATATAATAAATTCCTGATGGAGTGTTAATAAATATAATTCCATATAGACACTTTCTGCAACGATATCGAGTCTTTCCTGTTCCAATTTGTCCATTTGTTTATCAAATTCTTTATAAGAATTATCAATGTATCTTAAAATACAATCCTGATCATAAAGTTTATGTAACATACGAGAATATTTCATTTCATGTTCCCATGTAGTTTCAGTATGATCATAAGAATATAATTCTCGAGATAGTTTTGAAGGAATAAGTGAATTGGTTTGCATTTTTTTTTCAGCAATATTTAAAATACTCAATAAACTAGATTCCTCATCTGTTCGTCTAATTTTGCTTTCTAATAATAAAACTTCATATTCTTCATCTATTGGATCTGAAACTTCATCTATAAATATTGATTCTCTTTGATATTTTGCTTCTTTTGCCTGTTCCGAAATTGATGTATATTTTTCAAACTAAATAAAAAAATTAATATTTTAATTATCTGTAATTTTCATGTAATATATAGCTACTTTATACATACCTGCAAATTTTCCTCAGGAAATTCAATATCATTATCAATTATAGGTAAATCAGGAAGAGTTTTTATATTCTTTTGTGGTATTTCTGTATGAATTCGCTTCAATGTGTTAATCAAATTTAAAACTTTTGAGCACAAAGCTTGCTTCTTTGCTCTTATTTCTTTTAATTTTGTATTGAAATTTTCTCTTAGATAATGCAGCTGTTACAATAACGTTATTATATGCAATTTATTATCATCATCAAACAGTTTACCAATAAAATTTTTTATTAGAATAAAAACAATAAGGTAATTGCATAATATATTTGGTGACATTATCTTAGATTTTACTTTTATACATGTAATAATATTACATGCATAATCAATATACTTACTTGTTTTCTACAATCTAGATATTGCTTATATTTTGTCATTGTTAAGTTTTTTACTTCATCTTGCATATATAATTGCGGTGAATCTTTTAAATTATATACACCAATCATTTGTTCTGCTAATTTAATAGCTGCTACATCATCTGGATGATTAATATTTGGATCTAATCTTTTTTTTGATATTAAGTTCCACTGCAAAAATATACAATATATAGTAATATATAATACCTGTAATAATATATACTGTTTCTAAAAAGCATGGTTTTTTACAAACTTCTTTTTGACGTTCATCAAGTTTAGCCTTTCGTGTTTTATATTTTTGCAACATATGATTAATTTGTACTCCTAGTTTATGTTGCATAGCTGTAAGATTAATGTTCATTAAGATACTTTCTTCACCTTTTACCCTTTGCGTTTCTTGTTCTTCTATTTCTTCCATTGCAAATTTCTCTTCTGTTTTTCTATATACAGAAATTTAAGGTATAGTCTATTTTATTCAAAAAGGAAATGATTAGTAGATTTATGTAGTAATCAAAAGATGATGAGCATGCAGTAAACCTATACAGTAATTATAATAATATAGATGAAATTACATTACTAATTTTTTGCAACTTGCAAGGCAGTTTACAACATCTGTATAAGTTTCATCAAAGGTATTATCTAGTTTTTGTTCCCGTATCGTACATACCATTGTGTCTGGTTTCCTAATTTCATAATGCAATCATATAGTAATTAGTGATACACTTTCTTTTTATATATTAACAATTCTTTAATGCTTTATAAAAAAATGTTCTTACATTATCCTAGAAACTGCAAAAGGTACACAAGTAATAGGTTCAATAAAATGATCCATTAGTTTCTTTAAACCAAGCTCACTTTTCTCAACCTGGAATGCTTCCTTCTTATGTACTAAATTCATTTCTATCTTTAATTGCTCATTCAAATCAGCAGTGATTCTTGGATCTAATTCAAAGTTTTCACGTGGAATTTGCTGAGATTTTAACAGACTTCTATTCCTATGCTCCATTAAAGTAAAGAATTATTTCTTCTCTCATATCTAGATTATATATGATACTACATACCTATCTAATATAGTAGAATAATCTCTAATTAGTTCATGAAGCATTTCAAGTGTTCTTGCTTTCTTTTCTTTTGCTAATGTTGCAACTCTATCATGTTCAGTTTTAACAATAACGTCTTCAAGAGTAGGATATTCAGGTTCTTCAATATCTTCTATATCATGTAAATCATCCAACTGTATTGAGAATTATTTATAAACTATCTATTTTTACAACATTCAAATGAATTCAAATTAAAGTATTACCGATCGCATAGGTGCACTTGGTTGTGGTATATCTATTTCAGTTGTGTCGTCAGCTGTATCATCATTAATTATATAAGAAAAGAGATTACCATCATGACCACATGTAAACAGCATTGTATGATCATAATTAAGTAACATTTTTGATATATATCCATTGTAGTTGTCATGCATAGGTAAAATCCAATAGTCTGAAAGATCTGTATGATCTTCTGGATTAATTCTACAAACTCTAATTTCACCATGTTCCATACCCAAAAACAGATACTTTCCGTGTTTACTATAATCATGAAAGAGCTATGCTGATGTATTTATTGTCATATTTTTCTTGATTTTTTTTTTTACTATTTGATTTATTATTATATGTTCATGTAACTTACTATGACAGACAACTTCGTATTTCAATATCATCAGCATCACATATCATAGTACATTTAATTGGTTCTGGTCCTATAATTTGATCTTTTTCTGGTACTGGGTATTCATACATATATCCTGCATCAAAACCAGCCAATGATAACCATACTGTTTCTTGATTGGTATATTGAATTATTAATACTTTATTTGGTGTTTCTGGAATGTAAATTTCTGGAAGAGCTGGATCCTCTTGTGAGTCCACTGAAAAAATAAAACAAGCTAATAACATATAATTCATAAGCATGTTATCACTTTAATGATGTAGTTTGTTAATATGTGATGATTGTTAACTAATTTATAAAAGACAATTACTAAGGAAAGCTTCTTCATCAATCTCAATGCCAGGATTTGCTACTTTTAATTTCTCCATTTTTTCGCGTTTTTGTGCTATTTTTGCTTGTTTCTTTTTCTCAATATCATATTTGATTATCTCTCTTCGTATACTTGACTTTACAGAATGAAACTTAAATATAGCAGGTTTACAATGTATAAGTTCATAACTGTTTTCAACATATAATTGTGGTGAATCTGGTAATAGAATTTCTGCCCAGTCCCCCTTTACACATCCAATTAACACTGTGAGTTCCTGAAAAAGTTTATATTGTTACAATCATATTTATCAAAAGCGTATAAATATTTATCACAAATAAAAAATTATCAATATTCACATCTTCAGGTTTCCATGTCATACAACTTATACCTGAAGGCATTTTAATATAACCAATTGGTACAAGAGTAGGATACATTGTGGTTGTACAAATGTTAAATACAAATATAGTGGAATCATCGCTACCTGTTACCAATAAACTGAAATAAAACATTTTTATTACTCCTTTCATTATTCCAAATTTATAAAGTTTATACAATTGTGATTATCTGCACCTGCATGATGGATTCACTGACATTACATTAATAGATTGTGAATGTGGTTTTAAAACTTGGACTAGTCTGGTGAATTTGTCTTTTATATTATTATGTTCATTAGCAATTAATACTGCAGCAATAATCACACGAATAATGCCACTACCAAAAGCACATATAAGTGCAGATCCAGTTGCATCTACCTAAAAAGTATGGAAAAATGATTGAAATGATTGATGAAAAATGAAGCATGGAAAAAATGATTGGATTAATATATTAAATAAAATACAACTCACTTTACATGGTAGCCAGATAATTTGTTTACCAATATCATGGAAATTGTGAGTAAGAATTAATTTCTTTTCTACGTAATTATAAATATGCAAACAACCATCTATGCCAAGAGTTGCAACAAATGGTCCCCATTGAGCAATGCCCATATCACTAATAGCTCCTGCATGACAAGTAAATATTTTTTGTGGTACTTCTGGTATTGTAGAAGTGTTTATATCTATTATCCACAAACCACCATTGCCATCCTATATATTTATTGTATATATTTAATACATGTCCTTAGTTACAGTGCATTACATTGTTAAGCAGGTAGTTCAACTTGACATAATAATTTTATATAGAAGAAACAAAAATAATATATAATTCGATTTCACAAATATGTATAAGTGATCTTACTGATTGATGATCTTCAATATATTTTGTTCTGCGTATAAATTAATTTGTACGTAACAATATGTATAAAATTTTGAATAAATTATACGTAATTTACCTGAGCATACCAAAAAGTATTTTCAGGGTCATCTGGCTCTTGTCTTAGTATGCTCATAAGCATAGCATTTCCTTTGAGACCTTTGCTTTCATCTTCAGTGATGTGGAATTCATAAATTGGTTGAATTTCAATAAATGGATCTTCTTCTGGAGGATTTGCTTGATCTATTGTTTCATAAAACCAAATACGTACAACACCATCCATTCCTAAAAATACAAATAAGATAAGTGTCTAATTTGACGCCACAAGATAATGAATATGCTTATTGATGCAATTTGTATGTACCAATAGAAACAAGCTCCGCATTCATATATTCAAATTGTACAATAGGTCCTGTATGACAAGACAATTTATTCTTTTTAGAAACTTCAAATTTAATTAAGTCTCCATCCCATAGTAACATGTTTCCCCATTCACAACTTGATACTACCTAGAACTTGAAAAAGAAAATGACAATACATAGACTATGTAAACGATAATATAAATATATTGTAGATATCATAATTCTACCTTTTTATCAGGCATTTGATAAATTCCAACAATGTCTGAGATTTCAGTTTTTCCAAATCTACCAAGTCCACCTTTAAGCTTAAGACCAGTAAAAGTTTCAGCCATTTTCCAAAATTTAATATGTCCTGTACCACATGAAATCAAATTTCCAGGTATAAATGCAGAAAATATCAAATTATAAACATTTTGTGAATGTGATTTACATTGTAATAAAATCTTGGACTCTTGCCAGTCCCAAATTGTAGTAAAATAATCTGGACTTCCTCCTTGAGAAGCTAATAATAAACCATCTGGACTAAAGTATAATAATGCGTTAACCTTTTTATACAAATATTTGCATACTTTTATTGTATTATTAAATGTAAAAATTTATAATAGACCTACATTTTGTTGTTAACATTACCTATATTTTATATGAGAATATCTTTCTTTTGTACCACCAAAAAGACACATTACAATTTCCATGCTTGGCCAGTTATAAATAGTTATTGGAGGATCAATTCCATTTTCAGCGATAGCAATGTGATCAAATTTTGGATTTTTCTATATAGAAAGAATTACATCAGATGTCTTAATTTTCTTTAGATTTGAATTAAGAACAATACATACAGTTATATGTCCAATTCCACCTCCTGTGGAACCTCGTAAAAACCATATTTTTTTTGTAGTTACATTTAAAAAGTGGATTAGATTACCAGAAGCAAAAATAAGTGTATCTGGATCAGCTACGCAAAGATTAAAATACCTCTGGCAGTCGTATGAAAAAGAATGACTTTTTGTTGTTAAGGAATTAATTAGAGAAGTAAGTGCAAATTCACTTAGATATACAATTTGAAATTGAGAAAGGATACTCAAACTCTAAAATATTTATGGGTACTGTTCCATCCCGTACGCGAAATGGTTTTGAAGTATGCGTTTCCGGGTCATAATACTTTTGTGTATTTTCTTCGTATGTTATTTCAGGATTATATTCTTGATCATCTTCTGGAAAATTCTCCAATGCCTCAATCTCCTCGTCTGTGTCAGCCATAACTTTTTAATAATTCTTATTTCACAAATCTTTGTCAAAGAAGTCTAGTAAAGAACACAGTTTTATAATTCTAAATAATTATGGGTAACCATGTTAACGCTCGAAATTCCAAACATCGCAGATGGAATGTTCATAAAATAATATATTTATTCTGTTATTATGCAATATCACAGAAAACGTAAAAGTTCCAGATATTATTTCCTTAATTAAACGCAATATTTCTTTGAAAAGTTTTTCAAATTAATCAATGAGCACGTATTACGAAATGCGATTGTTAATTGATCAGTTTAAAATGATACCAGGCATAAGGGTATCCAAACATATGATGTGAAGTAAATAATGAATTGGTTAAAAAATAAATAATAATTAAAACGATGCGACCAATCACGATGGTTTAAAATTGGTACTCTTGACAACATTATTTGTTGTCAATAATTTAATAAAACGCAATATTCTTAATTAAATTTATAATACATATCAAATACGCATTCTCACATTAGGGTATGTGAAGTTGTTTACAATTTATTCTCTTTTCGGTTAGATAAATATAGAAAATTAAAAAGAAGCGTAACGTACACAATTTCTTAATATGAAAGATACGAAAAAGAAAATTAAGAATGTGCAGCGATTTATTACCGGAATCCGTAAATGCTTTTTTGGATGATGTTGAAACTACCACTTGTTTACCAATACTCCTAATCATTGTGATATGTACTATACAATTTATTTTGATTCATCTCTTTGATATTATATATATAATTTATCAAACTATACAAGATAAGTCAAATAACAATGGATGTCGCAATCCAGAAACTAATCCAATACAAAAAGTAAAAGGTCCGGTACTGTTTTTACTACATATAATTGCATTTTTCTTATAATCTATATAAGTTTTTTTTATATTCTTTTACAAATTTCCTGTTAGCTTATCTCGACATCGTTTCATTATACCTATCTTCTTTGAGCATCAATGTCCTTATATAATAATGAAAAAAATTGTTATAATATTATTAAATTTCTCATCTTAATGTTACGTATAGACATGCTGAATAAATTAATACATGGAAAATCTTCAACATCAAGTTCAAAGCTAAATGCAGGTTGTAAAAGAATCAATAGAACGGATACTTTTCAAGATAAAGAATGGGATTACTGTGACCGAGATGTTAACTAAATTTTAAGATATTCAATTATATAACTGGTAAGATTTTTTATGAATTTATTATAACATAAACCAAATTGTTGAATAATGTTAAAAGATGCATATATTAATTTATAAAATATATACAAAATAAGATATAAACATTGACCAAGTAATTGCAAAGAAACTATAGAGGAGCTGGAAATGATCATAAAAAATATATTTTGAATAAGGAACATATATTTTTTTTACATTTAACTCAGGAAAAAACATATATCCAATTATTTTTGGTATTTTGCATCACAAAGGATGTTATATTAATGTATTTTCTTAACCTGTTGCAACTTTTTCAGTTGACTGTCGCATATAATAAATTGTCATTAGATATCTATTTAATAATCGTATTCATATGAATAACAAGTGCATTATTGCATCTTGAATTAAAAAGCTATGGGGGAAATACCACCATTTTACAATTGTCTATTTGATGAGTAGTACTTCAATAGTTTTGTAATTTGTACACATATATATCGAAGTTGTTAGATTATATGTATTAGTATTTACAATTAATTATACAGGATTATTTGTGCAAGCATAATTTTATAGTGTCTTCAATATCATTTATTTTCTTTAGTACATACATTTTTCTATCAATGACGATGAAAGTAACTGTTTGAAAGACAAAACAATATAGCTCTTATAAACTATAAATTGCATAGTTTATTTTTCAGTAAATCTCATATATCAGAAGTTCAGTCAATGAAATATAAATGAACGGCATTAATAAAACATGTTAGTGAAAAATCTATCGATACACGGCTTCAAATTATTTCTAATTAAACTATGTAAATGACTCGCATAAATATCATAAATGAAAAAAATGTGTGCATATATGTTTATTTCATTTAACTCTCATTTTTTTTATATCGCAATATCTTGATGTCCATATGTATTGAATTATAGACATAGTTAATGTTCCTTTCTTCATCATGTTTTATCATTGTGTCTGTTTTAAATGAATACTGCTGAACACTTTGTTAGAAAAGACATTCTTTTAATGACCAAAGAGTATTAGCAGTTTTAATTTTTCACATGCTGATGAGCCTTTTTTGTTGCACTATTCGATTAGACACCGCATATCAGAAAATTAGCGAGAGGCAAAATAATTTTCTTACTTTCATATTTCATTTTTTAGATTAGAAAACTGTATTCAGTCGTATGAGCGTATGAAAATTATTATGTTATCGATACCCTGAGTACATGATTATTGTATAACCGAGCATTTTCTAAATTTCTAATCAACGAATCGTGGTACTGGTACATTTTATAAAAGAACATTTTTGCTTTAGAATCGTTTCATACTTCCTCTTTTGTTAATTTCTCTTTCCTTTCGGCAAATTATGCTTATAATTCCTATTCAAGTAAATATCAAATCATTTATTATTTTAGTTAAAAATGTTATAACAGATTCATACCATCCCTTAAAATCAATATCTTTCACATTTCATGATCTACATTTATATTTTTTCCCATGTTGTTTTCCATTCATTAACGAAGATCATTGCTCGAAGAATCACATGAAGATGTTATCAATGCTAGATACATTTTTTCTATTAGATGTCGATCCACCACAATTAATACCTTCATCTTCAAACGTAACCATCTTCTCTCGACTTCTTGTTGTAGAACTAGAAGCATCCAATAGACGTCCTTGACTTGTTGCCGATGTATTGGTTGTAAGGCCGGAAGCTGGTGGTGTGACTATCGAAGACGGTCGTAGAGTCGATGTTGGAGGTAAAGGTGCTACCGCGATATCGGTAACTACAGTAGCAGCTAAATTAAATTCGCTAACACTTCTCGGTACAAAATATTCGAAGTGCAGAGAACTTTCTTGTTGTCGATGCTGATGGTGATGTTGGTGATGATATTGAGGTGATAAACAACTACGCCTGGTTGGATGACCACGTTGAAATATTTGAGATGCCGTAGACATGTTTTTGTCGATAGATGTCTTTTTACGTGGCAAAGAATGATGGCCGGGTGACAATTTCATGGCAGTACACGACGGGTGGGCCAGGAGTTTCCCGTCACTAGGAATCCTGGCCTGGTGTTGTCAGGATGACGGCACCGCGGACATGGCGATCGCTTCCTCTTCTTGTTCTGACAATCGTGAATCACTGGTACCTCCTCCATCGTCGAGTTCAGTTTTGACTCCAGGTGCGGCCCCTGTTACGAACAGAGATAGTACAAAATAAATTGAGCAATATACATGTTAAATAAATGACAGTGGGGTAACACATAATAGTTGTATTTATTCAAATCGTTACTAGCCCAGTAGACAGCACAGGATATCCTGAAGATAATTCTATTTCCAAAAAGTTCGAAATATTTCGATCGATCAGGGCTTTTCCAATAATTTATTAATTATCGTTTGAATACAAAATCTGATAAACGCTTTCTACCGATATCGTAAGAATATGAATGGGATATCCGATATTTCGTTGGTATTGATTTTTAAAGGACAAATACGTACGCTATATTTAAGTATCATTTAATTTGAAGGGCTTAAATGACGTATTTAGTCAAAGAATTTAGACATTCCGTTTATATAACGCGATATGCAGAATACTTGATAAATCTCTCAAAATGATGCTGCTTAATATTTACTAATTAAAAACGATTACTTTCGTGTAATCCGAGCGTTATACACGAAAATTGATAAAAGACTTCTACTCGTTCCCCATTGAATCTGTCTTCGTCAGGGATACCTGTACCACCAATAGGGCCGACCACCACACTCGATGACATGCCACAGGTTCTACCGAAGACCCTGACCACGCGTACCACCTCCTCCTGGACGAGGTTGAAGCACATGGCTATCAGGCCCATTCCAGCGAGTATATACAAGGAGCAGGCACATAAGCTGAGTTCCTCCAATGTGGTAGATGGTGCATTTCGTCCAGTTGGCATCAGATCTCCGAATCCAATGGTTCCGAGGCTTGTAAAGCAGAAATATCCACCTTCTAGAAGACTCCAACCTTCCAGTCGATTGAACATCACTGCACCGCCGCATATATACAGCAACATTATAACCAGGCATAAACTTATGGGTATTCTCACGGAATACGTTTCCATCATATACGCGGGTGACGAGCTCGACGAGGGTGACAGCGAACACGGTTGCAAATGGCGTTTGCCGTTGCCTGCCATCGTATCCTAATGAAATAAGGATTTACACATGTAGCGATTTCAAGGACAACGATCATCGCGATAAAGTTTTTACCTGAAGTGCGGTCGTCGAGCTAGTGGTAGCATGTAGGAGACCTTCGCTACCACAGTCGAGTAGAATAGCACTGCTGGTGCCACGTGTTCCAAGATCGTCGCAAGAACTATCACGACTAGTTGAATAGTAATTCCCCGCCTTTGTCTCCACATGGTTATCATAACGATATGACTTGCTCATGATACCACCGACTGGCGGTGGAGGCGGTGGTGGTTGTTGCTTTTTTATGCAATTACGTGGAATACACATTCGACCGTACAAACGTCGAAAACTTCTAGCAAGAACATCGCCCACTGTACTTAGGTAGACCAGCATCAGGGGTATGCCAGCTAGGGCGTAAATTATGGTAATTAGGCGACCCCAGACTGTTCGCGGAGTTACGTTACCGTATCCTATAAATGAAAATAGCCAAAAATGTTTGTCAGCTTTGTATCAACCGATTGTCTCCACGAGGAACATCATACCTATAGTAGTGATGAGAGTTAAAGAGTAAAGCAAACTGCCACTGAACGTCCATCGTCTTTTATCCATCTCGTTGTCCCTCGATTGATGAGACGGTGCCACTGGCTCGTAAGGTGTCGACGTTCGTCTCAAGCCACGCGAAAGATTCTCTTGGAACTCAAGGATTTCTTTCGCCGCCAGTCGCGTCCAGTTTTCCTTGTAAAGAACGTTTAGGTCTTCGGTAATACTCCAAAGTCTTTCGACCGTTCGTGCCCTTAATTCCATGGCAGCAGTTTCGTCCTCCAACGTGGAAAGACTGTAAGCTCCTTCCTCGCTTTTCGATGAACCTTTCGATGAAATATCCACTAGGGATTCCTATAGGAAAGAAAACAATTTTACTTTTATCCCAGTGGCGTTCCTAGAATCGGTGTCACCCGGTGTGGTAATTCACGACGTCATCCCATCTCCCGCGATATTATATAAAATGTTTTATCGATAGAAAGTATGGACTTAAGAGTTTATTTAATTTTTTAACATATATTTGAAAACATTGGGTGTCAACCCCACGATGGTGTCACCTGGTGGGAGTCGCACTCCCCTAACGACGCCACTGCCTTTAGCAAAGCATTCTTTTTCATAGAATCTTTTTACAACAATGCTCACCGATTTAAGGCCACCCTCCAACGCCATAAAAGCGAACGCTCCAAGCAGAGTGTAACCGAGGACGAGAACGCAAACGCCGAGGCTGGCTAGCAATCCTGGTGTGTTCATCGACGTGGACGTGCTGCAGCTACAGCAACAACAAAGCAATTCAGCGCCTCGTACCGAACTGCTGATCCTTAGGGAATCCGCATTCCCACCATTTCGTCCAGGACAACATCTCGGTGCCCTTTGGTAGTAGTCGCCGGTGTTTTGCATCATTATGCCGCCTAATTGCCGCACCACCACCACCACCACTACCGCTGCCGCCGCAGCTGCAGGTGCAGCGATCGACGCCGCAGCTGCAGCCGCAAGCGGTAACGTCCTATCGTTGTTCTACCGTTCCTTTGGCGTCGCCGTCCTCATCCATCTGGTGAGATGCCCGATCTGTCAACAGTGAGGGATAGTTTGATCGCTGCTCAGAGCTTACTTCGAATCGAGCTTTGAAAATGATTAATGATCTTTTAGTTTGGACCTCTAACTCGGTATTGAACGTATACGTACGTATTTATACTATGAACTTAATACTAGAGAACTACCAGGCTAGTCAGAATAATTGCTTTTAAATTTTCATTTAAGAATTACTCAAGTTTATTAGAAAGTTATGAAGAAAGTATATTTTTGAGGAGTATAGGGTGAAGAGAACAGCATCGGTTGGTCTCGGAAGGCAACTTGTAGGGTGCTTGCAGCCTCTATGCCCATATTAAAAAGAAAATATATATTTTCTAACAATGTACAATAGAAATTGAAAAATATGAATAAAGATTTATTTTTCTTGCATAACGTATTTTATAAATAACTAGTCATTTTGACTGGTCTGGTAAAAATAGGTACAAATTAATTGCCGATAGTTTCAATCTTAATCTATTATAATCTATTATATATTGCATAATAGAGCAGGTATGCATAATAGAGAATTTTCTCGAACAAAAGAAATATGCTAGTTTTTGTGAGATCGAAATCAAGCGAGAAAGGCAAAGTTACCTCGCTGACTCTGCTTTCATTTAATTCATTTTCCAAATGAAGAAAAATGAGATCGGGATTAGCGAGAACATCTACGTGGGGAGTGAATGTCTAACAAAAAGACTAATTTGTAGACGTATTAGCAGAGACAAATATTAATGTATTATGGTTATCATTGTTTTAGTCTTATTAGTTAAACAAACATAAAAAAAGGAAAAAGCAACAACGTCCTGTGTCAAATTGAGTGATCTCCATCTTTTCTGAAGTTGGTTAAAAAGAAAATAGATATTACATCGTGCAAGTATTCAGAATTAGAATATATTCATTTTTGTAACCGAATTTATTTATTTTACAACCTAATACGTATCTTGTCAAGAAACATATCTAACGTGTCGATGATAATGTAGTATTATATTTGCAAAACGCATACCTGGTTATTTACGATGTAAGCAATTCATACGATTGCACAGACTATATTTGCACATTCTTCGAGTTACTTCGCAAAATTCTCAGCTGCAAACGATACATAGGAACAGTTAATTTACAAGTATCCGTGTGAGGAGTTAGAGATTAGAGAAATAAAGCGTTTGTTGTCTTGGAAAAGTTACATCGTTTTAGTAAACATTTTCATTATAGAAAATGGATTCAGACTATGGGAGAGCCGATCTGTTTCTTATTTAATTTAATTAGCATATACATATATAAGCGACCGTCACGGCATATGATTCGTACGCGAGTATACAAATGCCATCGTGGTAATAGATCCGTTATACGGTCGTTGAGTTTCAAGCTTCCGTGAAAAGAAAATAGTTCAAGGGAAAGACGGAATGTGAAAAACCAGTGGGAAAAGAGAAGAGGACTGAAAGGGAAATGCCGAGAATGTCACACCGTATCTACTACTTCGCCGTAGCGATGTTATCCGCGTGTAAGCGTTATTTACGTTTTTACTCATTTCACGTGAATAACGTACGCGGTGCGTTGTACATATATTCATAGAATGCAGTCAAAATGATTATACTAGATTAACGTAATAAATGTTTATAGAAGATAATATTTCGTTTCATTGGTTGCGAAAATATTTCAACTATGAATTTTCATGCTTTTAACAAAATACATAATAAATATTTTATCAAAATTTTACCAATGGCAAGGTGGTAGCTAAGTGTTAACATGTCCAGTGCCGAGCTGATTTTGCATAATCCCATATATTCATTTAATATTGTGTATAATTGTTTTTGGAAGAAAAATACGAAACATTCATTATTAAATACTTGTTTTACATTAGACTTTGCTATTTTTTTAAATTGATAGACTGATTCTCGTAAATGTGCAGGAATAAAATCTATGAACGTTTCAAACACAATCTGCAAAATCGTGTGTCGGTCACCGGTGACCGCCATGGTATTCAACGTGTTAAATATCAATAGACGATTATAGAGCAAGGAAAACGCGTGTAAAGCTAGTGTCAGGAATCAAAGCAGCGGCAAATGCAAGAGCATGTTACGGACATGTCCGGCGCATGGCATGAACGCGAGTGGCCTTTGGATAACAAGGAACGATTCGGAGGCAACCGTGTATTCTCGAGGGAGGTCTTTAACGTTGGTGGGATAAAAGATGACCGTAGATCTTATCGTAAAGAATTTCAGAAAATGATCTTGGGGAATCGAAAAAAATCGCTGACTTTTCAATATTCGCGAAGAGCTACTATAAGATAAAATCTCTAGAGAAATATACAGGGTGGTCGGTAATTGGTGATACGATCAGAAAGGGGGTAATTCTATATGAAGAAATAAGTCGACAATATAGAATAAAATTATAGAATATATAGAATAAAATATATAGAATTGTAAAATATATATAGAATAAAATGTCCGACTAAAAGTTTTTTACATTAGCCTTTGCTTTCAAGAAAAATAAAAAATTTAAATATTTATCGAGTACGCGTGCGTTTGATCGAGCTTCAGCTCGACATTTTACTGTATATTATTTCTATTATCTATACAAGAAATATCATACTGATAACGTTTATAAATATATCAAAAAGCACATAAACATCTTACAAAATATCCGAGAGTAAGATAATGAAATCCACCGAGTTGAAATTGAAGCAAGTTCACGCGTACCTACTCACAAAATTTTCTCGAAAACAAAGCCTCATACAAAACAACTTAATTCTATATTCTCGACTTATTTTTTCACGTGGAATCATCCCCTTTCCGGTTGTACCGCAGTTACCGGACACCCTGTATACGTATTGCACGCGTGTATGTTCGTATA
>JAIFRP010000034.1:374428-385159 GCA_032403825.1 Odynerus spinipes | reverse complement strand
TATATACACACACACACCATACGTACGTATGTATGTACATACTGCGTGTATATACGAAGACAAAAAATGACAATGTACAGGGATAGAATCCTGCGTAATCTTTCTTCGTTGAAACGCAACGATGAATGCGCAACGGCGAACGGGCGACGAGCTTTCCTAAGAAAATCGCGAATTTCTTATTCAAAGAACATCTGCATTATTTAGGAATACGAACGGTCTCATTGTAAGATTATTCTACTGTCAACTTATCAGATCTACAGGGAGATTCACGACAAACAGAACACCTAAACATCTCAGTTGGGTTTAAAGATACGAAATATGGATAGACCTCGATTAGAATGGTTTCGAAGGACCCACATTGCCATCGTAATATTTTTTTTCGAGGTCATTTTTTCAGTGTTTTCGAAGGTCACGAAAGTTTTTTTAAATGGAATTGCATAGTTTTTTCCATTGCATATTGTAGCCGACATCTAAACGAGTTCAACAATGTAGCACAACATGACCTTGAAATGACCTTGGATCCAGGAAAACCATTCTAATCCTGGTCTATCCATATTTCGTATCTTTAAATCCAACTGAGATGTTTAGGTGTTCTGTTTGTCGTGAATCTCCCTGTATATTAGAATACGGCAGGATAATCTGATTTCCTTGCTGTAATTCTCACAGTATCTAATGATATTGAAAGTGATATTACTTTAGAAACTTTACTTACAAATTAAATATTTAACACAAATTATATAATGTGGGAAGGACTTCAAGAACACACGTTCTCTCTCTTCGAAAGTTCAGAGACGACTCTCTTCTTTTAAAAATGCGAACAGTCTTATCGTTAGGTTACTCTACTGTTAACTTATCGGACTCCTTAC
Organism: Odynerus spinipes; assembly: GCA_032403825.1. Classification (NCBI taxonomy): domain Eukaryota; kingdom Metazoa; phylum Arthropoda; class Insecta; order Hymenoptera; family Vespidae; genus Odynerus; species Odynerus spinipes. Next base: position 384,293 of record JAIFRP010000034.1, on the reverse strand, counting down.
TGTAATTCTTACATTAATGATATCGAAATCGATCCGTCGATCTTACCACATGACCCGATGATTTAAAGTTGATTACTAATACTAGAAATGATTAATGGATGAACGAGAAAAAAAGTGGCGGTTTCTCGATGATTGCGCAAAACACGAGGATGAGTTGCACCTTTATTAACAATATAACCTTACGTTTCGTAATATATATTGTAATCCACCGGATGACGATATTCTTACTTACGTACTTATATATTCGATCTTATAATAGAGCTAACATTATAAAATGATGATCGAGAGTGAATGTCTATGATGAAATTGCTAAGTGCAAATTCCAAACGTTGTTTTTGTGCGGTCGAGATTATCAAATAAGTAAGGACGATTAGTTTTTAATGAAATTTAAATACGGTAGATTTCCATCTAACACGATCGTTGGGCTTCTACAAAATGTAGAAAAAATGTAGAAAAGAGAATTTAATTAAAAACTTATCTCCGTTTATACGAGATAATAAAAATTAGAAATTTTCGTCACGTGTCGTCCTGGACAAAGCTACCCTAATAATTTAATCGTGTTATACGGGAGTGTATTGGACCTTTCGATGCAGCGTATCGGAAAAGATACTCCAAGAATTCGATTTCTCAATGATTGTTCCCTTAAGACGAAATGATGCACTTTGAAACGGCTTTCGAATCACCGATAATCTCACGTAATCTTTCTCTCCCTCTTTCTCTCGTAACTTTTGTCAACAACGGGGTAATGAACTGTTACGTCGTTCGAGGTCTATCATTTCGTTCGGCTGTATCTATAATTTCTTGCGAGAGCCTCTCGATTTCTCCGTGGTTCATCCTGTAGAACTCGCGGGATACTTCACGTTGGCATTTGCCGATGGATGTTCGAACACGAAGGACACGCGAGAAGAATTTTTTCATTTCTACGTTAAGTTTAGCAACGTCTGCTTAAACTATTCTTAGCGATGATGTACTCTCGAGGGTGCTCGTTGGCCAAAAAAGTCTCTAGATCCGTTTGGTCGATATTCGAATCACGAACGGACTTGTGATGATTATATCATAGTTACTCGATCGTCCTGTCGACGAAGCGCTGATGCGTTTTGTAGAAATATGCAATTTTACAAATAAAATATAGTACAGTCCTAATATCCAAACTAATAATAATATCTAATAATACTAATAATATCCAATTCTATAGCGATTATTTTGTTTGAAATTTTTCATTTTTGTACCTACACTTGCACTTGAAATAGATCTTCGATGGTTTGAAACATAAAAAGCTAAAAAGCTAAAAAGATTTGGGATCCATAAATACTGCATACATTGCATGTTTTATTTTTATTTAAATAAATGAAATTTAACCTTTTGCATTCGAGGGCTCCGGAGCGGAGCCGTTTGGGATTTGTCTCCAAACTCGAGGGCTCTTCTATAAAGCCATTATTATTTACCAAATATATTTCAATTTATAACATAAATATCACTTATTCTTTTAAGAAATTGCAAATTAAATTTTTGAAATAATAACGTTTTCATGGCATAGCCCTTGAGTTGGGAGATAAATTTTGAATGGCTCCGCTCCGGAGCCCTCGAGTGCAAAGGGTTAATATCAGAAAAATGATTGTTCTATCATCCAAACACTTTTGTCTCCTTATTAATTCGGATATGGGAAGCTCTACTGCAAAATAACTCTTGTAGAGACAAAATTTCGATTAAAAAATTTGCAAATTAAATAATCATTCATATTTAAATGTGCATATAACAACAATATTTAATCATACGAAAGAAACACCCGCTAGTTCACGTATTACGCCTTAAGGCGGGTCCGGCGTTTTAACTGTTAATTGTGGTTTGAAATTAGCACAAGTGAGGAGCACGTTTCGAATATCGCCAGAGAACATCCTTTCTCCGAACGAACGTTCCACGAAGGGTTTAGTTTGAAGGAAGATGCTGGAGCAAAAAATGAATACATCGTTGTTCACGGGTTAAAAGAAAAAGTTGCCGCGAGAGAAGATCAAAGGGGGACGAAGATAAAGCAAGAAAAAGAAAATGTTGGTTTATCAGAAGTCTGCTATGATCAAAGAAGTAAAGTCGATGAAACGTTCCATCGACTTAGAATTAATTTAGTCTCAAGACTGTAAGTATTATAAAAATGAATTTGTGATAAAGGGTCGGTAAAGAAGGTCGCGCGGGTGCATTGATCGTATGCAAAAACATAGCGGCAGGTGGCATTATATACCGATTGGTTGTCCGCTCAAGAAGCAACTACCTGATTATTTATTTATTTCGTTTGTCTCTTTCTGTCACTTTGTCTTCTTCTTGTCACTTGTTGTCATAGCTTTGAATAAAAGACATACATACACAGCACATATACACTTTTTGTGATAATTTGTTCGTTTTTTAAAAACATCGTGTCTAAAGATGAAGATAATGTAAAAAGAATTAAACAAATCAAATAAAAAATAAAGACATGCAGAAATAACACGCACTCGGTCGTTCGACCAGTAAATATTTGACATCGTGAATCATGTTGAAACGCCTCCTGAATCATCCTAAAAACTCGATATTTGTCCCTTTTGGATAACCGGAGCTCGCACGCTACGTTCGAACGGAGTATCTAACGAACACTGCCTAATTTTTGACGTCAGGTTTCAGGTGCGAAAGTCGCGACACTATTTTACTCGAATTAACATACACTTTCCTTTTATAACGCTCTTCGCGTGCTCTATTAGCTCGTTATCGCTAAATGGGTAATTTTGTGCAAACTTACGAGAAACCTGGCATCTTACTAACGCTCCGGTTCCTATCTATCAAATTATCATCGTGTTTCTTTTATCATCGTAATGTCCATAACGAAGCTCATTAGCTCTCTCGGTATCCATTTGTTTCACAATCCCAAACATCACCATACGTTAATATTTCCTTATTGATAGGTTGTCGATTATTGACTTATCTCGGAATCTCGTGTACGCCGACATACTGATATTTACCGATGCTTTTCTGTGAATTCCTGTAAATATCGATTCCATACTGTATAGGGTATTGCGTTATTGGTGGTATAACCGGAGAGGGTGTGATTCCATTTTCTGTTTAAATTTTCTTGTATTGTTTGTCTTTTTTTATTTCTTATGCACTTTTTTCGCATAATCTATCTGAAAGTAATTATTTTATTTTCTCTTCTCTTTTCTTTCCCCTGCACTGTTATTTTATCTATCAAAGGGTTTTGTCCCCTACATTGTATTAAATCAATTGAATGCATTTTTGTAAGTTTATATTTTATGTAATTGGCGTTTGCCGTTTATCCTTAAATATATCAATCAATCAATAAATGCCGGTACGAGCGTTCAAAATACTCCTTGCAAAAGTTTCGATCGCGTCGTATCGATCCATCGTATCCCCACGATCGAAGATCTTTTCGGAACGGTTATGAAGCATCGCAATGGCCGAAAAGAGAAAGAGAAAGATACAATTCAATTCAAATGGCATCGAGTTCCGGCTGGAATCGCATCGAACGTAAAAGTCCGATCGACTGTCCCCTGACGAAAGCATGACGTGCGTACGGTTAGTAATTTAAAGTGCCATTTGCTTCCTGTGGAAGGGAACAACGGCCTCGTTTCAACATTCAGCTACCGTTAAGTATAATCCATATACCGATAACCGCCTTAATTGTACGCGATATAACACAGTACGATGCAGTGATCGAGGAGAAGAGGCCGTTCGAAGGATCGTTGAAACCGCATAGAAACTTGCCCAACGATTCTCTTATCGCGCTTCCATCGCGGCCGATGAATAGGGATGTTCCTATATACATAAGTAAATACGAGTATATATTCGATACTTTTATTTCTATACCGACTATTTTTAGTATGGATATTTTCGATTGCGATATTGAATATAACAAAAGTACTTGTATTAAATAAAGTAATTAAAGAGTATAAGTTTCAAAGAGCAACTGTAATTTTTTTCCCATTAAAATCGAGTTTTCAAAATCGCACACGTTTTAAGTATAAACATTTCCTTTGAATTCCAGAAGAATTGAGGCTTGCGGGAACTTCGCGATCCTAACTGTAAAACCTCGTAAAAGATATATAAATATCTGTACGAACCAGCTCGCCAAGTGAGAATGCTTCTTTAACGAGTCGTTGGAGTTTATTTGGGAAGACCGGTACGGCGCGTTTTAATGTTCTCGAGAAAAAGATATACGTGTGTGTGTGGATTTCAATTACCTATACATAATTATAGTTATATCTGTATATAAGGGAGAGTCGTGTAGGAACCGACCAAAGCTAATTCTCGCCTCCTCTACAAGATGTTACCACTTTTAAGTTTTACTATTTTTTAAAGGACGTACTACTACGTCAACCGTTCATAGTTTTTATTTTTAAAAAGACGTATCACTACGTCATCCAGCATGAAAATATTAACAAATTTCGCGCGAGTCTCTGACGCGATAAAGAAAGAGAAGGAAAAAATATCGAACATATAAAAGAAATCGGAGCAGGCGTTCAGGTTCTTGAGGCGTGACGCGCGGAACTATTCTGCAATTGTAATCAACGTCTCGTATCTCCTTCTTCCTCCGTACGTTACTCCAGTGTCCATGGAAAAAGGCGGAAACTGGCGGTTTTACTCCATAACGCGATCGCCAAATTTCCATCTGATATTTATGTCGCTTGTATTGACTCATCGATATCTATTCTCATACATTTTATCGTTCGTATAACTTCTGCGAACGTGTTCGGCTCTATTGATTTAACGATCGATTTCCATAACGGAAATTGTAGGCGATTAACGTGTGAAAAAAGGATAAAGACGAACATCTATTACGTGTACGTTTTATAAGAACGATGGATGATACCGCATGCAATGTGAAAGGGAGAGAAAAGAGAGAGAGAGAGAGACAGAGAGAGAGAGAGCAATACAGGGAGAGTTATCTCGCTCTCGAAAACGCTGAACACACAAGAGAGATTTTAGACACGGTGAAATCGACGACTAGTAATAGTCTCTTTTCCGTCTCTCCCTCTTCTTTCTCTCGTCGAACGCATCTTTCTTTATTTCTGTCTCTCTCCCTCTCCCACGCGCTTACGCTCGTTCCCCCTCTCTGTTGCTCCCGTTCTTTTTCTCCCTTCTGGTACAATTAAGGTTAATTGGCAGGCGTAAGCGAGAAATCGCAATTGGAACGAGCGAGTATAGTAACACACAGAGTGATAGTAGCACGAGAAGCAGAAGTAGCAACAGCAGCAGCAGCAGCAGCAGTAGCAGCATTCGCTCTCTCCTCTCCACTTTCCACGCGCATCGTCTCCGCAAGAGTGCATACACAGGCATGGATCTTTCTTGTACCGAATCGTCGGCCATTAACTGTCGTCGAACGGTGCTCCTCGATCTTTAGAAACTCCTGATTGTTATGCATCTGGACGTTAAATGGCGAGACTATCGCACGCTGGTCGTCTGAAGGATATATTTTAAAGGGAATCTCTTACATTTCGATACATTTTCTGTATAAATGGTAAAATATTAGGTTGTAACACATTTATATAACTTATTTAAGTTCGATTCTAATTCTATTCGGACAGTATTAATCAATTATCTTTCAAACGGGAAACCTGTATTTTTCAGGCCAATCCTAAGGAGGACAGAAAATGAGAATTAAAACGAAATTTCAAATAATTTTGCAAGCGTCGTGTATTGTATTAGAAAAGAACGAACGATTTCGATGCACGAATAACATGAGTTTGTGGAAACCTTTAAAATCGAAAGTAGACGATGGAGGGATCGTATAACGCGAGGGGTGACTATACCCTATGGCGATTTCCGTTTGTTATGCACCCTTTTCTTTATAATATAGTACCCTACTAAACCTACAGAAAGCAATGACTCTGTCACGTATGGGGAATGCAACAACAGCTACGGGCAATAACGTAAAGCCGCGTGATGCTGATCGCGTCGACGAGAAGCTTTCTAGGACGAGAAAGCTATACCGGTTGCATCCGAGAGAAAAAGAGAAAGAGAGAGAGAGAGAGAGAAAGAGAGAGAGACGGGAAGCAGCTCTGGCATATGGTCTATGTATGCACGTGCACGTCTATGTATATGTGTAAATCGAACGAACGCATCTGTAATTCTAACATCTATTTGTCTCCTTTCAAGATGCACCGTAGGTCGAAAGGAATCGTGCTGGATTCTTAAGTTTACCATTCTCTGATAAAATTTATGCAATTAGATGCACCAACCTGGATTCCGAAGTATGCTGATTTTTTAATAGCCAGGAAAGAAACTTTCCATTATGATAATGAAGCGTCTTCGGTAAAACTAAAGGTATGTGAATCAACAGGTCAATCGTTTTAGCTATTAACACATTCGTGACCACCAACGTACTACTACGTCATCTTAAGTACTTTAGCTGAATACTGGCAACGTAGTCCTACGTTATTTCAAAATCGGCGTTACTCCTTGCCACGAGGCTTAGATATTAAAGCAGATGGCAATCAATGGATTCAATTTTCATTTATTTAATAAATACGCGAACATTCGATAAATAAGCGAAGAATAATATCGTAATTATCCAAACGGTAGTAGGTGCAGAATATAACTAATATAGCAGTATCGTTTTTGTTAAGTGAACGTAATAATACTTGTAAGGTAAACAATTGATCATTTAGTTATCCGTTTTTTAGGAAAATTTATCATCAATTTTTCACCAGTTTTTCCAATGTGCATTTGTAATGTTTAATTCTAAAAAAATTTTAAACAATGAATGATTATAAGCATCGTATTGGGAAGTAATATTTCTTATGGTCACATACATACAAATAGCAGAGCTTTGCGGACTTTTCGAAATTACACGCGGCGTTAAGCTAAAGTCTCGTTCGACACCAGCCGTGAATGTGTTAACGTTTCTAAAAAATATTGGAAATGGATCGTTAATGGTTAAGAAAAATTGATCCGTCAAGTGAATATATTAGAACGTTTAACATGTTTTCGAGGCACGTTTAAATGTAAGTAACAAACTGCGACCTATGATCTTTAGACTCATTAGCATACGTCTTATAATGGTCGACTATTTTTTTTGGACGATCGGTCTGCATCCAAGTGCAACTGGTTTCTTCTTCCACGTCGCTGTGTTTATGGTCAAGCGTTTCGAAGTAAGACCCGTTTCATGGTAGGCGCATAGCAGTTATAATCGAGATCATAATCGTTCCGCTTAATAATCGGCACGTATTCTTGAATAAAATCGCGCTCGCGCGCGCTACTGATTCATCGGCCGGTAGTAGCACTCTCGTTAGGAGCAATTACGAGTTAAGAAACTGCGATCCTCCTTCGATGCCGATGGCGTAACGAAGAATCGCCTAGATTGCTTTTTATCTCTTTTTTAAGCGTCTTTTCTTTCCACCAGACGATTATCAATTGAAACTACCGATTACGTCGATTCTACGGACGATTTCTAACATTATTCTTCTAGCATTTCCTCTTTTCGCGGAGACTCGATCGATGGAGGTATAATTCAAGGTTACGCAAAAAGGAAAGTCTCGAACGAGAGTAAAGTATAACATTATTCCGAACAATTTGTAGCTTAAGTAGCCGTAAAGTTGTATTAACTTGAGACCATAATTATGACGCGAGGAGGGGAGTATTATTTCTGAAGGACGATTAAAGCTGGCGCGTGCATACACAGGAAAGAGAGAGAAAAGAGAGAGAGAGAGAGAGAGAGAGAGAACGCATTTATTACATCTATCCATTAAAAAAAAAATAAAGTAATAAGAATAACAGTTACAAGAAATGAGAAGAAACAAATAAACAAAATAAAAATATAACAAAGATAGAAAAAGTACAGCTGCAACTAAAGATAAACCATGATTCAGAGAGTAGACGAAACAAGACTATCATAAAACTAAAGGTAAACGCAAAAAAGCCTGAGAGAGAGAGAGAGAGAGAGAGATAGGAGGAAGGGAGAGGGGGACAGAGAGGTCCTTGGACTACCATAATAATCTTACGTCAGATCTGAAAAATGCAAGATGCGTCGAGAAAGTATGCGACCTTGGCGAGTCTTGGAATTTAATTACTATCGTATCGCCAACTTATAGGTGATTATTTAAACTTGAGTGTGGAATCTTGTAGTCGCACGTGCGTACGATGATCGCATAGTGCTAATACGTGTTCGAGTATTCGAGAAGTACGTCAGGACACAAGTTTATAACACATATTATAGATTCTTTTCATTACAGCATTAATACAAAATGGATATTTCATCATAAATCATCTTTTAATATTTGTAAACGTTTTGCTTCTACTTTTGAGCCTTCGCATTTAATTCGACGAATACGGATACAAATACGAATACGCGATATAAAGCGAGTATTCGCCAAATCGAATACGAATACGAATATTCGGAACATACCTCTTGCATAATTTAATTTTACATTTATTTTTTTGTTAAGAAAAAAACATAAAAGCAAAAAAGGCATCTTGTTCGCGTAATATCAATTTAATTTTCATTCAATGGGCCAGTGGGATTAGACGAATCGAAGAATTTCAAGGCGCGATTCCCAAATCGTGCGTGACCGTAAAAGTGTGCAGGTGACGCGACAAGAAACGTTTAAACCTGCGATTTATAACTGTGTTCGCGAAACGAAGCTAGAACGAACTACAGTTATGGACTGGTTGGGAGAAAGATAGTAGGAGATAGAGCTAGAGAGAAAGAGCACGCCCTTACTCTGCAGTCGCACGTGGCGAGATACAGAGTCCGGTGTAATAAGCGATAAGTATATTATGCACCGGCCACTGAATTACCACTACCGCACCTCGATTAGAAGTCGTGAAACGAACACGATCGGAAGAAATTGCGACGATACGTCGAGATCGTACCGTTCGAAGAGATATACGAAAGTTCTTGTACCCTTATCTCGACATTTCATTTGGTAATTATCGTAATCGTTCGAGAGATAGATCGAGGACGAAAAGAACTTGGAATACAGATAGTGTTTGTATTAGAGAATAAATTAATAAATTTACGTATTACGAGGGTTCCTGAATTATCTTGAAAAAGAATACCGTTAGTTTTCGAAAGGTTTTTCCAGAGAATACATGTATATATATGTATATGCATATTACATTATCATACAGCGGATGTAGAAGGTATTCCTACGCTTTTTAAAATGAAATAACAAGTTTTTAAATGAGATTTAAAAATTCTGTAAAAATAGCAAATTTCTGCTGCAGTAGGAAATAACATAAGAAGAGCAAAACACATTGCTCACAAATATTTCATCAGGTCCTATTATAAAAACCATAGAATGTAAATTTACATTATATATATTTTTAATCCAAATAATATTATTTAAATTATATTCGAAAAAGTTCTAAAAATTATCCGAAAACTGTCCTAAATAATAAAGTGGATTACATAATTGATCGAATCCAATACTTCAATTTTTTAATAAATACCAAACTTATTAAACATAACCGAACTCATTTAACACATATAATACAATACACGTCATCGGTGAAAAACTCGCCACTTTTCCAAATTACCGGAAGCAGCTAAAAAAATCGTGAGGACCGTTAGGTTGATCGACCTGAATATAATACAAATAACAAAAAGGCGGTAACCGGAGGGGAATTGGGCGTTTGAAAGCCGGCCTTGATCATAAGCGTCGATAATAAAGCGGTGCTTTATCTTCGTCGCGTTTCTATTTCGAGCGAGTATTTTTGCCAGAACCGCCGGCGCGGCGGTCACGCACCTAATTCGCATTAGGCTCGCGCGAAACAATTCGCGCAAGGGCGCAACACGAGAGGTGCGAGGGTGGAGGGTAGAGGAAAGGTGATGGTAGGAAACAGGAGAGGGAGAAGGAGTAGTAGTAGAAGGTGGAGGATGAGGAGG
>JAIFRP010000034.1:300377-313450 GCA_032403825.1 Odynerus spinipes | reverse complement strand
AGAGAGAGAAAGTGAGATGAGAGTGCGAGCGAGAGTGCGAAATGCGATTAGGTCAGTAGCGAAGTGAATATATAGCGTTAAAAGGGGAAAAAGAAGTAATAATAAAAAAGTCACGGGCATTCCATATTTTATAGCTTTTACTTAAGGAGTGCAGTAAACGCAGAATACGAAGTTAACTATATTTATAGAGATACGTTGATACGGTATTACCGAATGAAATTATATCCAATAATAATGGTAGAGGAATACGGCAGATCATAAATTCCCGTTGCCGTGCGCGTACGTGGCAGCGAATTTAACAAAAAAGAAAAAGTAAAAAAATATCGTAGGGCCACGAAGAAAGAAAATAACACAAGTGAAAAACTAAAAAGTCGAGTATTATCGTCGATTGTGATTGCGATTAGTTGATTATCATTAATTAAGACTATTATTATTATTATGATTATGATTATTATTATGATTACTATCATCATCGTCATTACTACTACTACTACTACTTACTACTACTACTACTACTACTATTATTATTATTATTATAATTCATCAACGAAGAAAGAAAATGATTATTCCAAGTAAAAAAAAAAAAAATATACCTTGCATGATTACGTAGGGCTATTACTGCCGCCGAAGCAATACAAAGAGCAATATACAATTAAAAAGGTAATAATTAAAGGTACTAAAACTAAATGATATTTACTGCAAACGTAGGTACACGAAATGACACACACATATACATGATACCAAGCTATGGTATATATACAAAAACACACGTACACTATAATACGATACCAACATATGTACACACACACACACACACATACACACACACACACACGAATGTAGACACGTACAGGCGAAAGATACACACGTACAGTATGTATGATCATTAACTTATTCTAACCGTAGTGCTAACTGTACTTAGCATTTACGTAGATAAACACTAATTGCCTAGATCGGTCGGTTTGGCAGGAGCTTTTATCGTCGTTCGTAAGGCACACATTATGTACCACGAAGTCCTGGCAAACCTGTCGATGTAACGTTATTCGATGATCGATGGCGATAAAAGCGTCGGTCGGCCGAGTTTCGCCTATGAGGTAGTGATATAGAGTTATCGTAGAGAACGCTAATGTATTTCACTCGGCGTCTGCGACGGTCAAGATCGAGGAAACTCGAAACGAGGATCGAACGATCAACGAATATAATCTAGACGGCATTTAGTTTATTTATTTTTTAATTTTTTTTGTCTTATTCTTATTATCCACCTTTTCTCTTTTCTTGTCTTCTCTCCTTCGCGAAGGAAGCATTCGATGGCGACGCGACGAAGCGACGTCTCGGGACACGGAAAAGTAACGACTTTGATGACATAATGTATTATTATAACGAACGAGACCGTATGCAGATTCCCACGTGGAATACATGGTATTTAGCATGGTGTGAAAACGATAGTGGCGCTAGACGAATTAGCTTTAAGCTTCTTTCTCGTTAAAGGGAGAAACTTATTATTATAAACGATATTTGCATACATTTATATTATTTGTAAAACTAGCGCTAATACAAAACTCCAAAAATGTGCATCGACACACGCGTAACAAGAGAAAGATGACAACAAGAAACAAAAAGAACTAAAAAAAAAAGAGAACACGAAAGAAAGATAGAAGAAGAAACGTGAACCTCCTCCCATTCTCCTCAGCTCGATCGAACGTAACAAGAAAAACAAAAAAATGGAAACACACAACAAAAAAAAACACACAGAGACACGATACACATCTTACAAAAGCCGTTTTGATTTTTCTCCTTCAGTACACTGTATCTGCTCTATAACGTCTCGTCTGTATAATCTCTCTGTACATCGGGCCTTTTCCATCACCAACCAACAAAAAAAGAGGAAAAAACGAAAGAGAAAAGAGAAGAAAAGAAAGAACGAATACAATAACTTTACCTATCCCGACATTGCTTCTCATAGCGTTGGATGGTAACGTTAAACAAATGATAAAAAAGGAAGAAACGTTAATTGAGCATTGTTATCTATGTAATACAACATAGGATGTTTTGTATTATATTTTCATAATAAATAGAAACGTAGAAAAAAAGAAACGTATTAACCAAAGCAGTGTTCTTTTCTCTCTGTACGATTACAAAACCTTATCATCAACCTGCTCACTCCGAGGCCACATTTCTGTCTTCAATAAGTATGTACACGTCTACGTATGTATGCACGTAAATTTTTAACTTCTCATTTTTCACTTCATTTGCAATTCACCAGCTAATCAAATATTCTAACCTATGTTACTTACGTATCTTTCATTATTCGTCTCTGTCTCTTTGGCGTAAGATCGGACATCGATATCGTCGACGAGATTGACTACGTGTATAAGATGGAAAAATTTTGGCATGCACGTCGTAAATGAAGTAGATTCGAAGATAAGCCCACTTTCCTCAGATGTTATCGGAAAATGGGATATGCACGTGCGAAGAAACCGACTGGCGTGAGTAATTGAGTAAACGATGGAATATTTTTACGGTTTTTCGACTTGTCGGAAGCAGTAGAATATATTTACAGTTCTGTCATTCGTTATAAAAGCGACGTAAGTCAACAATTTTCGAATGTTTATTTTCTTTTGCGTAAAATTATCACGTTTTACTATATCTTTCATTATAAAAGTGAATCAACTCTTAGTTGTATTTCATTCTGAAGGGATGTTGCTACCTTTTAATTATTTTTATTTATTTTTCTGTAGATTATTTTGCATTTTGTTAAAATGACGGTTTGTTTTTCTTGCACAATGTATTTTATAAATAACCAGTCGTTTTGACTGGCCTGGTAGAAATAAGTATACGCTAATTGTCGGTAGTTTTAGTGTTAATATTACAACAGACAATTAAACGGAATTAAACCACTTTTATAATGAACGACGCAATTAGATAGGACAAAAGACTCGTAGAGAATTGAAGAGTACGAGTTACAAAGGGTCTAAGTGGCATTTTTCTCAAAATCGAGTTTTTCACGATAAAATGTTCCAAGTACCATGCTTTATAGCCTAAGAAAGGTCCTAAGTGCCAGACTGAAAATTTAAACTTCCGAGAGCAAAAATGTCTCTTTATTAAAAAGTCACAAGGTACTTATGCCTTTTCCTCATTATGCTTTTTTTCATTGTTCGTATTTTTGCTATGATAACTTATCTTGCCATTTTTTGCTGCAGAATAGATTTTATATGTTGTATTAAACGAATATATTCCTGTGATTACGTAATAAAATTTTATTTTTGGCACTCAAACCCATTTGTAACTTATACTCTTCGATTATTATCCTTTGCGATTCTGTGTCATCTTCCACGTAACATCACCATTCGTTTATATATGAGGGGTTTAGAATTAAAGTGGCGTAAGTCAATATTTTCTATAATACCGATTTTACAGCTAACTGATCGGAACATAAGAATATTTTATACACCCACAGACATCTGGTTACTGAACACACAAAAAAAGTGGGACACGTTAAATTTATTACCCTACATACTTCTGTATTCTTCACGCTTATTTTAAAAATCTTCACACTTAAAACAAAACTCGTTACTCACAAATTGCTCAGTACGAATCAAATGATATAACAAAAAAGTACAAATTATTTATTATCGTTTTAATATTATTTTAAAATTTTACCAAACCTTTAATAACTAAAAACTATGTTTTCTGACTAACACCATACAGTTCTGAGCCTCTCATACATACATAGGTCCCATGCCACGTCTCAGGTAACATTTCGTAGAAATGCGTTAAGACTAGCAGCAATCCGTTAAATTTGATTTCAGATTGTTCCTATTTACTAGTATAACAAAAAAATAAGAAATACTATTTACGTACCCAAAGAAGAATATTAGATCACAAAGGGTTCAAAAACAAGGTTGCTCGTAATAAAAAGCTAACGGCGATAGGAAGAACAGTTGATTGCTACTAACACCAATAATGCAGTTAAAGTCTTGTTTACTCGTATCTCTTCCCTATTTAGAGATTCCTATCGCATGAATTTTATAAGGACTCGCAAGAGAAAGAGGGAATACGTAAGGCGCGGTCGTACACACGTAAATACGTATACAAGGTTCGCACACGTATACATAAAACCGAGCAAGCTACGTTGGGGTAAGGGTCAATAATTGGCTGGACTTGCTTTGGCACGAACTCGAGAGCAATCGATGACTCTATAGAGCCGGTCACGTATTGGCTCTTCCACTATAGAGCCATTGTCGTCGCTTAGAAACCCTTTCCTAGACTAACAATGAAGTTCGTGCGTGCGCGCGTATTCGAAAATCGCGCTGACGTTTGGGCATTACGCTCGAAATTCATCGATGTTAAATTCATCGATACAATATCGCACGAAATTATTTATTATCTCGTTAATTACGTTTGCGTTGCCTTCGATATTGATTGCGTAACGTATTACGGATAAGGAATAGTTACTGTTGACTATATGTAAAAACAGGTGTTAGCGACGATACGAAATGAAACGTTAAAACTATAACGCCTCCCCCACCCTCCATCCTTCGGGAGTCTTTATATTTGAAAACCTTGACAAAATATCGGTTATACGTTTTTCCCTGCTCGACTTTGCAATATCGTTCGCGAATGTCAGACTAGAGATAACATTCGCGTGGTTTTTTGAGTTATAACTAGAAATAATTAGGTCTACGGAAGTCAGAAGTAAAAAAAAATAAATAAAAATAAAAAAAGGTTGAAATAGTTTATCATACCGTTGGTAATTTATATTACGAACCCAAGTGTATAGACACTTCATTTTGATAACAACCCCACCAGAGTAGTCGTCGACGGTTTTTTCAAAGTGCTTATATACTTGTCATGTTTCGGTACTGATCCACTAGCTGCGAAAGTAAATTACGTGGAAAATGGCTCAAACTACACCGTTTATTCTCCTCGTTCTCTTGGAACTCTGGATCGGCGTTTCTTGTGCCATCAAATTCGCGCCAGTGATCGAAACTACGAAAGGACCGGTGAGGGGTAGTGTTCTGAAAACCGTTAAGCAATCTCAGGAGTACTTCTCCTATAGGAATATCCGTTATGCCAAACCACCCGTTGGTTATTTAAGATTCAAAGTAAGTTTATTGTAATAAAAGAAAGGGAAAAAGGGAAAGTGTTGGAAGTACGAGGAAAGGTGTTGTCAGAGGAGAACTTTTTTTTAGCCACCGGTCGAAGTAGATCCATGGACGGAAGTATTAAACGCTACGGAGGATGGTCCTGTTTGCCCACAACTGAAGGATGACGATGTGATCGGCGATGAGGATTGTCTCAACCTCAACGTTTATACTCCAAAGGTAATTCTTCTTTTAACCCTAGATTACTAAAGTTACATCAGTGTTACTCTATTGTTAATCATTCGACTCATAGACTAGGAATCGGACGTATGCATATTTTTAGATCTCTTTTATTTATTACAAACAAAGTAGCAACGCTAAAGAGATGTACTGTCGGTTCTTAATTAAAAAATAGAAAAGCCGAAAGCATGTAGAACTCGTGATAGTTGTCGGTAGATTATTAGACGAATGTTTAGTGATTTAGGATTAAAAGCGTTCTTCCGTTGGTACGACTTTGTTATCGCAACAAAAAAAAAAGAAAGAAAAAGGAAAGGAGTATTATATACTACTAACTTGTCACGATGATTTTCATTCGATTACTAAACAACCACAAAAGACACGCTAACGTGGAAGTTAACATTTACGAGTTCCTCGTGCGCATCAGCGACCACATTTCCTCCCCATGAACTTTTGCATCGCACTCATTCATTGCGCAAGATAGTTACGTCGTTATACCGTGATTTATTATACCTATAGTAGATAACCTCGATTATCCGAACTAATTGTGTTGACGATGATCGGGAAAATCGGATATTCGGATAATCAAGGTTCAGATAATCGAACGTTCTACTGTATTTACAAAAATAACGATATCATGTTTATTAATCTTACTCGAAGAGCAACAACACAAAGACGCGATATTATCTTCATGATTATCATGTTTCGACGCTTTCGTAGATCCCAGATGAGAATGGCAGCGACGAGCTTAAACCTGTGATGTTTTGGATTTACGGCGGTGCCTTTTCGAGCGGATATAACAAGAAATCAACCTACTCTCCTGATTATCTCATCGAGGAAGGAGTCGTTTTTGTGTCTGTCAATTATCGATTAGGTCCTTTAGGTATGGGTTTATCAATTTTTATTATCAGGGTTATCAATTTTTTTAATATCAACGTAATTGATATAAATATTTGACGGATCGATTACGAAGTTCACCGTATGAATAACGATGAATACATTCCATCAAACAGTTCCGCTTCCCCTTGGTATGTTTCACTCATTAATTTGACGGAGATCGATAAGCACTGGCCAACGTCCAACGCGCTCGCCAAGATTTATGAACCTAGATTATTTGCCTAGGAAAGTTTGATGGTAACGTCATTTATGTAAAACATAAACGTTATTAGATCACGGAAAATATTTGACCGTTTCGGTCATGGCGCTTTTGGAAAAATCTTGTAGAAAGAAGCGAAGCTGCACGGTAGTGCTTGTCTTATTTTATGTTGACAAGCATCTAAATATTTGTGTCGTTCATTATAACCCTTTGAATGCTATGGACGCACATGTGCGTCCGGCGAAAGATATTGGTGTGAATTATGAATGCATATATGCGTTTGTCAATCTTTTCAATCTCTCATGTACTACGATCATTGTTATTAATGTACGAGGTGAATACATGTGCGTTTTAGCAACAAAGGTAAACAAAAAGAATTAACGTTCATTTATATTAGCTATCTCCTGTCTGTTCCGCATAGAGTCATAATTCTTGCCACTTGCATATATTGCATATTTGCAAATATTGTAATAGCACCGTTCACACGAAGCGGTTTAAAGCGATAAAAGTGGTTTAGCTCCATTTAATTGTTTGTTGTACTATTCAGTGTTTTGCAAAGTGATCTACTAAAAAGTACATAAAAATAATTTTAATTGAGGATGAAATAGTGAGAATGGAATATAATTAACAGTTGATTCACTTTTATAATGAAAGATATAGTAAAATGCGATACTTTTATGCATAAAAGTACCTAATAATTCGAAAATTATGGACTTACACCACTTTTATAGTGAACAACACATTTGTAGTTTTTACTATTCAATAGAAATAATTGAAAATAATGACAACTAGAAACAAAATGCTTTGACGGACCAGCATCGGTAAAGTTAAGCATGCTAACTTTGGAAAAATCTAAATACATCGTCAATTGTTAATAGCGGTTAAACATAGTGGATTTTTTTAGCCCGATCGTGCTGTATGGGACTAAAACGGTTAGAAACGAAAGAAAGCGAGAAGATACAATAAATAATTAACTTTCACGATTGTCGACAGGTTTCTTGGCACTGGGACATCCTAACGCGACGGGCAACGCAGCCCTGAAAGATCAAAATCTCGCTATGCAATGGGTTCAGGACAATATCGCAAAATTCGGTGGTGATCCAAAGATGGTGACGATATTCGGACAGAGTGCTGGTGCTGCTTCCGTAGATTTACATGTACTTTCGAAGAAATCGCGAGGTATTCATGATCATCGTCGCTTCATTGATATCGGGTTCTTTTGATAGGGGTTTTTCGATTGAATTCTTTCGATGGGGTTTTTTCGATTGAATTCTTTCGATGGGATTTTTTCGATTAAATTCTTTCGATGGGGGTTTTTTTCGATGGGGTTTTTCCGATAGGATTCTTAATGTTCATCATTTTGTTAGGTCTGTTCCATAGAGCGATCGCGATGAGTGGTTCATCAATTACCGTCTGGGGATTTCATAAACCACAGGAAGCCCGAAAAAGAGGTTTCCAGCTTGCCGAAATACTCGGTTGCAAGACTGACG
The DNA here is from genome assembly GCA_032403825.1 of Odynerus spinipes. Lineage (NCBI taxonomy): Eukaryota > Metazoa > Arthropoda > Insecta > Hymenoptera > Vespidae > Odynerus > Odynerus spinipes. The sequence continues at coordinate 305,543 of JAIFRP010000034.1, read as the reverse complement.
ACGTTGAGTCGTTGCTTCAATTCTACTATAAGGCCGATGTCAAAAGTTTAATCACAGCGACCACGAATATAACGCTCGTAAGAATTCCTTTTTGAAATCATCTCGTTGTGCCCTAGGAATTCTAGTATGATTTCCGATTCTAGGTGGATCTACCGTTTAAACCAACGTCAGAGGACTCGAGTTTAGGATCGGATTTGTTCCTAACCGAATGTCCGATAAAAATATACAAGTCTGGACGTTTTTCCCAAGTACCTTATATGCTGGGCTACATGAAGGACGAGGCTCTTGTAGCTACGAAAAGTGAGTAGTGTCGTTATTTGTCGCATAATCGAATACGTTCTTTTTCTACTACTGGTGCTTCGTTTTAACAGCGGCTAAAGATTTCCGTGACCACTTTATCTATACCCTGGAACACATGAGCAATCTAGGTATAGGAAGAATTTCGCTTGATACGTTGAATCCTATCATGAATATGAACAATAACATGGTGGATGTCTCGGTACGTATAATTATAAATAAATTTTCTTCATTCACTTATTTATTATCCTTTTTAGCCTTTCACGGACATCCTCTTTATTGCTCCCATAGACTATACGCAAAAATTACTCTTAAAATCCAAGAGTCCAGTTTATTACTATAGGTATAGTTACGATTATGACAAATCTCTGCACAAGATTGTTTCTGATGTGCATATAAACGGTGAGTTACAATCGCTTGACAATCTCCAACCGCGAATGTGTTAATAAATATAAATCGGTGTTTTAGGCTCGGCACATGGCGACGAAATACCGATGATATTTTATTCGGATAGTTTTCAAATAGATCCCAATTCGAATGATACCAGGGAACTCGTTCAAAGACGAGTAACCCGATTATGGACGAATTTTGCTAAATATGGGTGAGTATAAAAAACAATTGAGTAACGATGACTATAAATTAGGGGTTCTCAATGTAAGGTGTATGCGGTAAAAATTTTAAAGCTACTCTATAACTATAGTTTTATTTATATACACAAAGAGTACGTCAATTATACGGGTGTTACCAAAATCGTGATAGAATCGGCGGGGGTGTTATTCCCCACGTAAAACTGAGTCGAGGATATAGCATGAATTGTATTCATACTGGGCTTCATTTCCGAGAGAATCGATTTTGAAAATGAAGTATGCGTGCGTCTAGACAAAATCCACTTCGCTTGCAGGTCCGGCTCGTAGCCGTTGTTGTTGTTAATACTTGTAATGAGTAAGTTGTAAGGATCAATAACTGAGTTATAATAATTTATAAATGTTGCAAATGTCGTCTTTGTTTTTATAGGTAAATTTTTAACACCCAGTTAAAGAATTTTCAAACTCAGTTTTCTCGGAAACAAAGCTCCATATTAAATCATTTATTCTACATTTTCGACTCAATTTTATGCGAAGTATCTTCCCTCCCACCCTCAGGCAACCTGCACGACGATCGCGGAAACCCTATATACATATATATATATACACACGTTTCCCGAGGATTGATGAAGTATAAAAGATTGAGAACCACTGCTACAAATAATACTTTTCTATTCGCATTTACGACCTTCCAGAAATCCAACACCAGAAGGTACCAAAGATGAGTTATTGAACGTCGTTTGGCCAGATTCAAAACCCAATGGTGAGATGCTGGAGATAAGCGATAAGTTAGAAGCGAGGAAACGATACACGAGTGCACGAATCGAAGTTATCGAACTTGCTATACGAGCGTCCATTGAGAAATATACTGGATGTAGTAGTGACGCATAAAACATGCTCCATATACCATAATATGCTTATTAACACGTTAAGTGTCATGGCGGTCACCGATGACCGACACTCGATTTGCAGATTGCGTTTGAAATATTTCTAAATTTTATTCCTTGATATTTACAAGAATTTTATTACCGTTTGTAAAAATAATAAGGTTTAATATTAAAAAATTAATAATGAATTCTTTGTATTTTTATTCCGACAATAATTGAAGAGTAAGTGAAAAAACTAAGATCAGGAAAAAGCCTAAGTGTCTTGTGACTTTTTTATAAAGAGACATTCATAAAAAATGTATTAATTGTTCGCAGAACTTTAAATTTTAAACCTTACACTTAGAACCTTTATTAGACTATAAAGCAAGTTAGAACAATTTATCGCCAAAAACTCGATTTTGAAAAAAATGACACTTAGACCTTTTGCAATTTATATATACTCCGCAACTATAAACAATATTAGACGAATGTATGGAATTATGCAAAATCAGCTCAGCGCTAAACGTGTTAATTATCGATCCATAATCTGTATATCGTGTACAATGTTAATAATACAACACGATAAATGATCTGGCCAATTATCTGGAACGTCGAGTTTCTTCGAGCTTCAATAAATAAATTCGATGTTTGAAGTACTTCGGATCCGATTAAATAAACATGGAAGATTAACATATACGATTTTAACTTCCTAACCGTGCTAATAAAATAGAATTATATTCTAAAATCGTGAAAGATCTAACATCGTTAACCGAATGAAAAAATATAAAGTCGAACGAGCACAACTCATCCAATATCGTACAATAATTCGCAGCTTCTCATACCGAATCGGTTAATGACACGAAGCGTGAATAATTTGATTCGCAAAATATTAAAAAACGAAGAAAGATTTATTAACGATATTACGAAACTAGAGAGAATGTATAAAAAGAAGAAAGATAGAGTAACACGCGCGTTTGAAATTTTTATGATGCTATTTATACCTAAGTAAACGAGATATGTCGTGTTTGTTGGAAACAAACAACGTGCATACTCGAAGGTAAGTGTTTCAACATTTTCGTATATGGAGCAATTATGAAAATGACTGTGCGTGAATTCTTGAATAAGAATGGTAGTAACGTTTCACGAAAATTATCGAACGTATCTAACGAGTGAACGTTAGGCATGCCGACTCGCGAGACCTTCGCCATTCTACGTCCTGACCCAAACACAGTGAGTTAGTATAGTGATCGAGTAACGTGCGATCGGTCAACACGCTTTCCTTCTTGCCCGAACTTTCACGTGGAAAATATTCGCCGACTCCACGATGTGTTATCTAATTTAAAGACATTCCTCTCTTTTTCGGCTTTATTAAATTCTTCGTCGATTCTTGGACATTTCGGCCGAGTAAATCGAGCGTGCAAATCGTGTATCTTCCCTTGAGATTGTCTAGCGTCCTTTTCGGCGATATTTCTTCGGACCGAGATAACGCCGCGCCGGCTCGAGGAAGGTTGGTTCTTTTTATTGGTTTCCTCGTTCGAGGTATTTTCTTTCATTTTTTTCGAATAAAAATTCCTTCCCATCAGGAGGTATGGGTAGGTAAGGTGTTTTATTTTATTTCATGTATGTAATCATCTTCCGGATTATTCATTATTCGAAAAACCATGTTTCGATATTTGACAAAATATTTGAACTTGTTAACTACGTTCGACGAGTATACACGTCATTTTAAAGAGTATACTCGTTATGGGAAAATAATTATCATTTGCTCTTGAAAATATATACGATAATTTTAGTAAAAAGTCAAACACTCCTACTTGATTGTATATTTTTTTTATGTTATTATTACAATTGTAACGTTCAGTGACCATGTTCAATTTTTATTTAACGTACAAAAATTCTATTAATGTTTCATTTCACCTTATGTAACGTTCGCTCGTATCGCTGACGAGTAACTCGAGTTTTTCGAGTATCACGTTAAAGGGGCGTACTGTCAATTTTACCCGTTAAATAGCTTGTTAAAATAATGTGATGTTTCAAAAGTCAACTTTTTATCCGTTAACTGACTTTTTTCGTTTCTGAGCATCGCATCGGTAGTGTTCGATGAAAAAAAAAGAGGAACAGAATAAATAAACGATACCAGTAATGTATAAATCGACACAATCCATTCCAAGAACTCAGAGTAATCTGATGTTTCAAAAGTCATCGAAAAACATTTGCTACTTTCTATTTGTTAGCTCATTCTCTTTGCTCCTAAACATCGGCAGTGTTCTTTCGACGATAAAACGAAAAATTCGATAAGACAGTGTGTTTGTGTGTGTGTGTGTGTGTGTGTGTGTCAAAGAGAGAGAGAGAGAGAGAGAGAGAGAGAGAGAGAAACTATAAATCAACGAGCAGAGATTAGTTTGTTGAATCGGTCGATGGGATTCATTTTATTTGGTGACAGCGACGACTAGTGTAAATGAAAAGCGTAACGAGATCTCGTAGGGTATTTCGCAATAATCATTGCGCGCACGATATCCCAAGATCGAGGGAAAGATCGGAGACGGGTTCGCATTGTTGCGCCAACCACGACGACTCTCCTAGCTCCACGACTTTCCAGCCTCTTCTTGACACTGCGGGATAAGGTACTTGCTTTCTGACTTCTTTCAGAAACTTCTTTCATGTTTTTCATTTCTTTTTTTTCAATTACTTTTATTCATTTTAACAAACTTGTAGACCGTTAATGTATCGTTATATTACAAGAAAGAATTATTTTTAACATTTTATTATTATTATACGGCATTGCACATCAAGCAGTATTTGTAACAATGTTTTCTTAACTTTGCACAACGCGTTAACAGCAGCTGTCAATTTTTTGTCATTCCTTCGAAAACAACGCGCGTTCGTTGATGAAGACGTTTACGATATACAAGAACGTATGTATGTTAGATATCTCTTCGTGTTTTCATTATCTACGCCATGTGTGTATCATGAAACTGGTTTAACGGGATGCGATAATATTTGTATATCCAATCGACGTTGTTTCTTTCATTTGAACAAATTTATTATTCGCCTCTCTTCAAGACGTCAGTTTTCGATCGACGTTCAGACCGCGTCACTGTGACAAGCGGAGTATCGCGAGCGGAAGGATACAGAAACAGTGAGTAGCGTCGATTAGGAAAACTTAGTTTTATTTTCTTTAGATTATTTCTTTCGCTAGACGTTAGTTAGAAAGGTTTTGTAGAAGAAACGAGTGTGGTGGTTCCTGTCGTTCGTATACTCGATTCCTTTAGGTATTCATTTTATTTCTTTTTCGTGGAAATTTATATATAGGTATTATTCAATTATTAAATTTTCCCACCAGCCCAAATTAGTTGTTATATTTCTGTATTTGTTTACCCACCAAATGTGACAACAGTTTACTCATTTTACTTCTCTTT
>JAIFRP010000034.1:277077-290072 GCA_032403825.1 Odynerus spinipes | reverse complement strand
AAACGGGCACGCGCTCGCCCTTGAACAGGGGTCGTAAACCAACAGGTATTCAATACGTCACAGTTATTGGAAGTGTCACATCTCCAGCTCACACGTAAGTATACCAAGTCTTAAAATTAATAAATTTTCTTTAATATTTCCAAAGTTCACGAAAGGATCTCCATACGCAGCAACCTCCACGTGGTGAGATCTGGGCAATCGATGTTACTTGCAAAATAAAATTATTGTAATGCAAGTACCGTCGAGCTAATGGCTGCTTTTAAATATATAGAATTAATTTTAGTCATTTTCAACGTGGTAGTAACATTCATTTACTATTTCCGATATATCTTTAAAAAAATTCATAATGAAAAAATAATAGAATTTTCAAAACACTAATATATATTGCTAATGTTTATCTATATTTCTAATAAAAATCGAACATTTTATTTAGAAATGTATGGAAAGGGATATATTGTGATAAGGGATATATATTGGGATTAAAATTTCACGCAACTGCGGTTCATATGATTCTATGAACAACATTTGACAACATTGCAGGCGGACACAACAGATCCTGTGACCCGCCATGTAAAAATCGTATATATATGTATGTAGTCAATGCACTTTCATGATTTATCTATAGACGAATGTTCGTTGAAGTGAAGAAGTCTTCCAATAGATGGCGAAATTCGAGCTTCTCGCGGGATTTTTAAATATTCACGAGCCACATGTATTGATTTATATGTATTATGATTATGAAAAGGAAAAACAGGTAAAGAGAATAATCTTAAAAAGAAATATAGAAAATAGTAACGGTAGTAGCTAATTGAGATGTTTCCATTAGCGAGTGTATGTCGAATGAATCAATCCGGTATCTCGTCGACTTGTCCAATAGGAAATCGAAGCAGTGCTACATTGACGCCACAGTATCGATGAACGTACCACGCTCCGTTGTACCACGTTTGAATGTTTGTTTGAGAAATAGTGCCACGTCTGTAATATTTATTTATTTAACAAAATGACTTCTTGGATACAGTACTTTAAATCTATTCCTACGCACATGGTAAGTTAGAAATTCAATCTGTTTTAATTTGATAAAAATTATGCCTAATTGACGTGAAATTGTACATTTTATCCGGCTTGGGAAAGATTTATAGGTTATGTGTCAACATACGTCAAGAAATCATAAAGTATTAAACGCTACAATGAGTTTGTTGAGAAATAAAACGAATGATTAAACACTAATCTTATATTTTACTGTAAAAATTTGTTTACAAAATACTAATTAACAATTAACACTATCGTACGATGTAACACTTATGTTTACGTTTTCAGGATTACGATGGCCAGGCTAGGGCAGAAAAACTTTCCAGAGTCATTATAACTCTCTTTGGGGTTTGTAGCAGCTTCTGTTTTAATTATTTTAAAAGTTGTAATCATTTAAATAAAGACTACGATACACTTTTTTGCATAGGTCGTCGGTCTCATATGGGGTTACGTCATTCAGCAATTCTCCCAGGCTATTTATATTTTGGGAGCAGGATTTATAATGGCCGCATTGATCACAGTACCGCCATGGCCTATGTATCGTCGTAAGCCACTAGATTGGCAAAAACCACAAGCCGAAGTTGCCACGAAATTAAAAAAGAAAAAGTAGCCGTACATTTAATTTACCGTCACAGAGTGATATAAGATCCTGCTCGTCCAAGTGCAAAGTCAACGAGGACTGATATTATTACGGTATAGTGTTTTATACCTCAGATACGAGAAGAAGAAAACTTGCATTTCATATCTAATGTATTTCAAAGTAATTATTCTCGCATTTATCTAAAAAAATGTAATAATTACTTTTACAAAGAGACACAATACAATAGGACTAGATTATACATGAAAAATAAATAATTACTGTCTATTATCGAACATCGTGCTATAGAAAAAGATCAATGAAAACACCTTCAAATAAAAGTGAAATACATCATAGAAAGTGTAGAAAAGGAAGGATATACGGGATGGTTAAGGATCATTTCTCGCTATAAGGAAACTCGTTCTAAGTAATTTTACAATGTTAAAGAAGTAGACAACAGTATGTACTTTTTACCACGTATCAGTCGTCAATTTCCTCGAGCTACGTTCGAGCAATTATCCATCGTTTATGGTCATAGCGCATAGCGTGTTACCGCCCATTGGACGAGTTCCAACGTTAGACTTTCATTCATCATGTCTCTCATTTTCTTTCGTCGCACGAAGAGGTATATCATCGACTCAAAATCGACGTTACTGGATGAGTCGTAGAACGTGTGCAATAAAAAAGTAGAGGATCATAAACATTATTCCTCATAAAAATTTACGAATATCTCTTACGAAATATGACCATGAATTTTCGAAATGTCAATCGGTATCATCTATTTTGAGCAAAAATATATTATTTTCAAGGCTTTATATGCATCACGGTCTTTCCAATGACATGCTTTTATCCTTGAAAAGAGTCACTTTCGTTTTCGATACTCTGGGACTTTTACCGGACTTAAAAACGCCATGCTTCGCAATGTGAAAGCAACGGTAGAACGAGTTTGAATCTCTAAGGCTCGTCTTGCTGCTTTCGATTAAAATTAATCTGCTTCACCCGTTAGTAAATTACCGAAAAGGAATTTCGAAAATATCGAGCCGTTTGGAAAGTTCGCACCGATTCTCTATATATTTACATAGGTATCAAAACATATCGGTATAGAAATACTGATACCGAAAATGGATTAGCTTCTTACGTATACAGCAGAGTCCCGTATAACGCGAGTTCTTACAATACGAATTCTTATAACGCGCCAAAGATATTGCGACTACTGTTTTCATATAACGCGATTCCTAATATAACATGCCGTATAATAAGATAAGGATCAATGCTACAAAACTGTCTTTCGGGTTTTGTTTATCTAATTATAATTATATAATGAATTTGTTAAATTATTTCTTTTGTTGGGTTATATGAAATTAAAGTTTTGTTCATATACAATAGTAATACGAGTAAACGAAACTTTTTTATTTAAAAAATGCATATTATTAATTTATTTAAACAAAATTTGTTTATTTCGTATAACCCAACAAAAGAAATAATTTAATAAATTTATGTGTATATATATATTTTACAGTTGATATGACAATTATCGTTCCAAACATGTTATTTTATATATTCGTGGTATACGAGAATCTACTGTATTTAAATGACATATTTGACAGTTTTTTTTCTTCAACCAAATTGATCTTTGTTTTTTACATAACTCAACATCTGTCTTTGAATCTTTCGTAAAAATCGGCATGAATTTTCTAGACAAGTTAATAAAAACAGACTGGACTAGAATAGTAAATGTCATCCTCCAAACGATCGGTCCAAAAGATGATACGTAATCGATCGGAGAGGCCTAAAGTAAGGTGATGTAACGAGAAACATCTCGTCATACTCTTCGCTTTCCTCGTTGAGAAGGGGGCCACTCGCGGAACGTTCGAAAGCCGGAAGGTAACGTTCGTTTCGTCAGAAACTTATCCAGATCCAGTTCCGAACGTTAAAATGACGAATCGTAGAAGGAGGTCCATCATCAGTTCGAGTCGCTGCTCCCTTTAATGCCTTTTTTCCTTTTCCCTCAATGGTCCTACCATTTTATCTCCCGTCCCGCCCCGACTATACATAAAGATATACGCGGGTTTGATTACGAAACGCTTTCTCCCTGTATGACGGATATTTTAAGTATGCGAGCTGCACCACTTCCTGTAACTCTGGCGGTCTCGCCGATGCACGAGGAAAAAAAGACAAATAACGCACTTTATAGGGGATCTCGGAACTCGCGCGGCGACGATTTCAAAGGCTCGTCGTTGATTGGTCGATTTGACGAAAAAGTTCGCGGCTTTGAAAACTACGAGTTCAAGTTTGCAACGATCGTTATTTATTTACGGTCTATAAGACGTACGACTTCCGGCGATGGAAAATATTCATTACACGCCCAGACAGTTATTTAACCATTTTTACTAGTTTAGTTATTCGAATCTTTTCACGACTTACGTAAAACACTTTCGTTCAATAATGATATGATATTTTATCGAAAGAGAGAGAGAGAGAGAGAGAGAGAGAGAGAGAGAGAGAGAGAGAGCGCTAATCCTCGTCTTATAGAATAAAAATTGTATTTTTCACTCGCCCGTCAAGGTTCTCGAGTCCCACGATCGATTATTTCATCTTACACGTTTTCGATTTTGATTCTCGACATATTTACATGTAGCGCGTCTCTCTGACATTTCACACGTACATCCATACATACGTTTCGTCGTGTTACATGTAAGAAGTTACGAGTAAGATCACAAACGATTTCTTCTGTTGCGTACACGCCCCGATGATATTATCGGAACATCATAGCGATTCCGAAATAGTGAAATCGGTATAACGTATCGGCGGTGCATAAGTCACACCCGCCTGTGAACGCATATACGCGTGACGCGTGCACACGCGCACATAAGAATGTCTTTTGCCTTCATGTTTTATTAATTGGACTCTTGTTTCTTCTTCTTCTTCTTCTTCTTTCCCCTTACTATTTAATGCGCTAAAATAGTCGAAAAAGTCAAAATTTAAATATAATCGACAGTGATGTAACGTAAACTCCTTGAGATTTTACATTTTTATGGTTATTGCTATATCGCGGATGCATGGACAGAGAAGAAGAGAAGAGAACGTTCACGAGATGCGTTCTTCAGTTTCGTGGAAAAAAGACAAATAAAACACAATAAGTCTTACAGTGGATAAAAAAAGGCGAGAAATGCGTTTCCGATAAAAACTCGTTGAAAACTTTCCACGCGAATATGGAAGGGCGTTAGGTAATCGGGCTGCGAGATGATCCCGTAACCGTTACAAACTGGCCGCGGACCTCTTTACGAAACACAATCAAGCATAATTCGGCAATTTACAAACCAACAACGCTGGAATTTCGTGAAAATATTTTCACGTAACAACGCGATCTCTTTTTATGGGATCAATTTCGTGCCGAGCGTAAGACACCGATGTACTTCCTTAAAACGGGGAAGCAACTTAAATTACCGAATGTTTATCTCGTTGATTTCTTTTTTTCTTTCTTGATCGGTGGAATAAATAATATTAGATTGTAACGTAAAGTTTAGTTGTAGAAACGAACGTATTCTAATTATGAACAGTCTATTTGGATGATATAAAGAAATAAAAATAACACAATCGTTGAGTAATTCAATTTTCTGCTTGACGTAAGACATCGGTGTATTGGATTATTTGGAAATTTCGTACCGATTTTATATGTAGCTACATATAGTTTCTTGTATAGATATATTTAAACGAGATATTTCGCTTAGTTTATTTTTTAAATAAATCAATCTTTGTTCTTGGTTATCTGCCATTTGATTTAGTTCTTTTTTAAATTAATCGATCTTCGTTATTCGTTACCTGCTGTTTAATACTTCCTTAAAACCGCGAAACAACTTAACTTGTCGAATGTTTATCTCATGAGTTTCTTTTTCTCTTTCTTAACAGGTGAAATAAAAAGATATGTTCTGGAACGTACTACGATTTTGATCTAATGTAATCGGAGTTAACTACGATCGCGATAATTAAGAAAGTTACGTCTATGCTGGAAGCGTGAAAGCGCGATTATATAATTACGTGGGAATAATTATAAGATTATATTATACGCGCTTTTCCGCGATAATCGGAAGATTTGAATTTTTAGCGCGCATGATATATAGGTACGCGGCGAAGAGGAACGAGGAAAACCGATTTACGCCGAAACCGATTTCGCGAAAGGCGCGAGATCGTAAATAAGGAAGACGAAATTACTCGCATCTTCCCGTGATTGTCTCGCACGCAACGACGCCCCATTAAGCATGCAAATAGAGACTGTAATTCAATGTTAACCGTATCGCACGCTTTAGATTGTATAGCGCGTTCCACGCTATAGTAGGTACAATTATGGTGAAGCACTATAATTGTATCGGTATCATCGGCTTTTCCGGAAAATTCATGCCGATTCCTCATATAGGTATATCTATATGTATATGTATAAAAATATCAGTACGCGAATACCGATATTGAAAATGCATTAGTTTCGTGTATATATTTAAACGAGGTATTTTACTTAGTTTTTTTTNNNNTTAATAAATCAATCTTTTGTGTTGTACGGAAAATTCGTGTATTTTTGCATAATATATTTAATAAATAACCTGTCATTTTGACTGGTCTGATAGAAACAAGTATACATTAATTGTCTGTAATTCTAGCGTTAAATAAATCGACCTTTAATATTGAAATAAATAAATTCTTGCTTAACAATCAGCACGAATTTTCTGAACGACCCAATATATAAACGAGTAGTGTTACTTTTATAACGAGCTACCATGTTGCAATTGCAGGTGACTTTTATGCTTTCTTAGTTTTAGACCATAATTAAAAATCGCAAATAATAATAATCGTAGTATTTTACGACATCGACGATATCTTTCTTTATCTTGAACGCACCGCACAATATAAAAATATATTCTCACAAAACCCTTGGTCACCCTTTGTCAATCACGACATCACTTATACATCGCACTACTTATCGCGATACTCCTCGACATTATCAATTATCTTTCGTTCCAAATAATTATGTCAAGAAAAATCGAAAACGAAAAATCTTCAACTTCATCTCGACACGAAAATACGGGACGCGCACGTACGTTACACGCAGCTTCCTTCGAATAGTCGAAGTTGCGTGCGCGCGCGTGCGCGCCTTCGGTTCGGGAGGTGTACGTAACGGCGGGCAATCGTTTCCTTGCTTTTACGTAACCGTAATGTCGAGCGACTCTGACCGTTTCTCCCACCCTGATCATTTTCACCGGGTGGTTTTGGCCAAGGCACTCACGTGTCCTTTATAAGCACACATCCCCAGCGGTTAAAGGCAGAATCGTATCGTCGTTCGTAAAATCAACTCGAGCGGGAGTCATCGGGTGTCGTTCTGTTATTACATTTTTTTTTTCTGTGTTCTTCATCGTCCATCACTTTTTTTTCTTTTTTTCACTTCGAGAAGCAAAAGGGAAGATCATCGAAATGCATTCGTACACCATTGTTGTGAGTAAACTTGATTAACAACGTATGATTTTATTTATTTTTTCATTTTTTATTTCTCTAAAAAACTCGAAGAGTAAGTTTTACAATTAAAATCGATCGAGATTACGAGAGTGACTCTGATTTTGTCGCGCAATCGTATTAGAACCACTCGTGTAAAGTAGTTATATCTTTTTCCTTGTTTTGTGGGGGGTTGTAACGCAAGGAGCTTAGGAACGACTATTTTACGAAAAATTTGTCATATTATTTTACCATATTAATCGTTCGCTGATAAGATTACTTATTTGGGTAAATTGAATCGTAACATAAATAAGTTCGGTTGTATTGATTAATTTTGTTTTATATATTAACAAATTAAAGAATTATTATACATTCGATTAGTTACGTAATCCCCATTGTTATTTATGACAGTGTCCCGTTTTAAAGACAATCCATTAATACCATCCGAATAGAATTTGTTGAATTAAATTATGTTTATTTTTACAACCGAACTCATTTATGATACTACAACCTAATAGAATTTTCATAAGGAAAAAAAGAAAAAATAGAACGCGTGACGCGATCTCTCCGTAGAAAACGAAGCGTTTTCACGTCGTCGTATATGCGAAGTACATCGGTCGAAGTGTAGTGAAACGTCCGCAAAAAATGCCGTCCTGCATTTTGATAATCGATGCAACGCGCGTGCGAACTCGATTTACCTCCTTATGGTGATAATCACAAATTCACAATCGCATTTCAGGCGCTCGTGTTCGGAATGTTGTCCGTGGCTTTGGCTACACCCGTACCTGGTTATCACGGGCAGTAAGTAAAAAAAATATCCATTTATAATCTATTAGTATATAAATACCATCTATGCATCATATTTTTATTGTTTATATATAGTACATTTATTATATCGTTATCTTTTGTTATTATTTATAGATCCATTTGAACTTGATTTATTTTCGATGATGAGTTGAAATTCATTCATTGGTTAATACATTATTGTTGAGTGAAATTTCGAAGGTTATATAAAGTTTTATAGCTAATTTTGGTATTTTACTGCAGTATTTGCATGTTGTCTTGCAACTAATTTTTTATACTATTGCATTTTTATATACTACATTTTTTATATTATTATATCATTACTTTTTATTCTTTACATAAAGTCAAACTTTTAGAACACCCTATGCATTATATCATCTTTTTATCCGATTTTTATCGAATAAGATAGCTAATATACAAACAATAACATTTTTTAATATTAATTTTAGCTCCCACCATTTAATTCATGTACCTTATCACGTGCACACGGTTCACCATCATCACGTGAAGAAGGTTCACGTACCCGTTCATCATGTTGAAAAGGTACATGTACCAGTACCGATTCCGGTGCATCACGTAGAGAAGGTACACGTACCAGTTCCTGTTCATCACGTTGAGAAGGTGCACGTACCGGTACCGATAGTCGAAAAAGTTCACGTACCTGTATCGTATCATGGAGATAAACACTGGTGGTAGTGGACGCCTCGATTATTGTTATTTGTTTTTGAGCTCTAGGTATGTACACTTTAGTTTACTTTTATACGTTGTCTTTCACGGACGAAGTTTCAGTCTGCTGGCGCCACTCGTCGATATCACATCATCTTTTTTTATATTCTATATTTTCCTATAATTTTATATAACATAGCATCGATATTCGCTTTTAGTACTTTTCGGTAAAAAAGTATCAATATGTGGGTCATTTTGCAGAGTCTTTAATGATATTAGAGAAATTGTTGAATTAAATTATAAATTTCGAATTTAACTGAAGTAAAATTTAATAAGTTTCCACTTACATGCAACTAAGATATCGGATGTATTAATCTTATCGGAAGCGGATGTATTAATATCCTACTTTTGAATATTTACTTGATATCATTATTTGTATCATTACTCGTGTTATACGCGCGTGTTGTGTTAATTTTATGATACACTAATTAAGATAATTTAGAACTCAATGAACTATAAGTATTTATCGTTTTAGTAGAGAAAAGAGAAACTTGCCACATGTTAAGTGTAATAACTATTAATACCATCCAGATAAAATATTTTGAATTGAAATATTTCTAACGAATAGAATTAATTAGAAATATATTTTTTTTTATTCTGTACACGTTTGTTATTTACAGGTTATAATTTCAAACGAAGAGGGATACACTCCCCGTTCTCGGAACAACATAGAAGAAATGCTCTTTCACGCGGGAGCGCGAGATTTCGCTGGAGAGGGGGATTGTTTCTCGAAATTGAGAGCAGTACAAAATGGGTCTCTGTCGTTCGTGGCAGAATCTGCGAAACCTTAGATTAAATATATACATATAGCCAGAGCGAATGCGCGCGTGGAACATCGAGATACATCAATATCTGTACATATGCTTATACGTTACGTTACAACTTTATTTTTTTACATGTTTGATAAACAACATTAACTAATACAATATCTGCCGACTTTTTATCTTCACCCGCTTACCGATGAATTAAGAGAAAATTTAAGAAAGAGATTAACGAGGAAGAAAATAATTTATTCTATTTATAACAATTTATTAACACTTAACGATAATCGACATAACGCTAATAAACAAGTATTAACGATCGAAGAGTAATTATACGAGCTGGCCGGGTCAAAGGTGACGGTAATAATACTGGAGCCATCATAGGGGTTAAACTTTCGCTCACCATCCATCCTCTTCGTGCTCGTGATGATGATCATCGTGAGACTCCACTGGTATATAAATTTTCTTTACGTGCGTGTGGTGATGCTTATGGATGACATGAGGAACGTGAATCACGAAGTGAGTGCTGAAAATCATGGAAAATATACATTTGCGAGATTTCCACGAGAGACAAGCTCTTTTTATTATTGTTATTTAATGATTTACTGTTCGTGTCCACCGCCACCGGGACGAGGCATCGAAGCTACCAACGTGAAAGCAAATACCATTAGAAGTAGGATCTGGAAAAGAAAACGTGAAATATTTAATGGAATTCGTCCTATAAAGTTGAAATGTATAAACTAAACGATTCGTTACTTATCGACGAAATGAAAATGGAACAAGAAAGAAAACGTTCGTGTGACGTATATGTTTAAGAGAAATTGATAGATTTCATTATTTAAAAAATTGAAATATACCATTGCATACGCAAACATTATCGATTATACTTCACATCGCGGGCTTACTGCAAAAATATTGGTAATTTATATACATATTTTATTTTTTTAATAAATTATTTATCTGTAGTGCATTCAAATATGTTTACCAACAAAGATTGAATTAACTTTTTCATATTATATATTTTTATAGTAAGATACCGTCTTTTTTTTACATTAGAGAATTTTTAAGTCAAAATATCTCGGGACACGTAGAATTTTTGCAGTAAGTCCACGATATCTTCTTTCATTCGCCAATGTAAGTAGTAACTCCGACGACTAATGTTATCTCGGACCGTAGAAAGTTAGGAGCGTTAAAAATCGAGAACGATCACGAGTGGTCGAGAAAAGAAACAAAAGATCCATCGGAGACACCCACGTACATATTTGCGAAGTTCCGCCATAATCTCGTCTCCGGAGCGTCTATCGAGTGTCCGAGTCCAGTTAGGAACTAAAAGTCACTTACCTCGCAAGCCTTATAAACGGAAACAATCAGTGAACGGAGTACGAACGTGTAAGAGTTCCCCAGTATACATTACCCCACCTCCTCTCTGCTCTCACTTGCGATTACAAGAGACGGCAAGGAACGCCGCACCGGCTCGCATTGTCGTAGACACGCTCCCATCGAAAAGTGGCTTAATTAAAGGATACATAGATGAGATCGTGGCAAGTTAAAAAATGGAAAAAGGGACACACGGCTTTCTTCTTTTTTCTTTTCATTTCCGGTGGATTATATCCGGATTTTTGTAGTCTTTATTTTAAAAATTAGCTGCTGTTTTCTATATGGTGTATATGTATAGGTATATATGGGTCTGTACACACACCATACACACATATATTAACTATTATAATATAATAATATATTATAATAATATTACAATACATTATTATATTATATATCTGTATTTATGCGTATACACATGAAATTTAAAGATAAAGGCTACATTAGAAGCTCTAGCACGATTAGACATTTCTATTACACTACATTTATACTACTTTTATACTACTTTTTAATACACACAAACACACGCGTATATTAACTATTATAATATCATTATAATATTATATTATTACATTTCCTACTATTTATACATGTACACGTGAAATTTAACGTTAAAGGCTACATTAGAGGCTCTAGCACGATTAGGTATGTTTACTTGATAAATCAGAGAAACAACATTTTAAATACTAATTGTTTATTTTTCAGATCGTTCCCTCGGTTTCGTGAGAACGCGAGGTAGCGGAACGGCGCACAAACTTAATGTATATCTTTATGGTGAATATCGTGTCGTAATGATACCACCTATAGTATGTATTATATACACTTCAAAAGCAAGCTTTCACAGCGTGCCGTATGTACTATACATATGTACTTCACTTCGTATTCCAACGCCGGAGAAAATGGTCCTTCCAGAAGTTTCGGTTCCTCATCCCGTATCGGCTACTTTCTCGAGCTTCAATTACGCGTGATTCAACGGTACGCATTGTCGTAATGTCACTTTCCGTATTGTAAGAATATGGTGTACGAGGAAATAACGACTCGTGATAATTTCTCATCGTTCTTGATCGCGTTGCTCGTTATCTCGATTGTTTTGTATTATTTAATATTGTTATAGTAATGTCTATAGGAACATAGTTTATAATTTTTAGGGGTTTTATAATTTGGAAATGACATTGATCGGGGGTAGTAATTGATCAGGATTTAAATTGCTTGATTATCAATTCCAGGTAATATCGAAGGCAATTGGCGTTTGATGGATAACATAATTATCTGTTTCGATTGAAGTTTTATGAAATAGAGCGAAAGTAGTATTTTATACTTATTTATTTTTCAGTATGAAACTTCCAGTTGATCTATCAAATGACATGTAATTATGTTTGATTATATGTATGTACCTATGTATATATAGTTTACAAGTTATGGTACATTGATATTAAAAGTCTCATTAGTTTCTTGTATATATTTAAAAGAGATAATTGACTTAGTTTTTTTAAATAACTCGATTTTTATTCTTTAAATAAATTAATGTTTGTCGTTGAATTTTTTGAAAAAATCCACACGAATTTTCCGGACGACCCAATATATAAAGAAGAAAAATAGGCCGAGTAAGAGTGCAACGTCGTATTATAAAAATATTTCTCACGAGAAATTCGAAGGTTCCCTTTCAGGTCAACATCCGGGAAAAAAGAACGAAGCGCCGCCACGATCAAGGGGACTTCTCATAATTGCAACACAAACGAGAATTATAATACAATACACTGCGGAAATCTTTTTGCAATGTTCATTTTCTCGACGAATCCGAATGTACGACTATTTGTTTATTGCAATTTCTTTTGGAAACTACTTTCACCGACGTAAAGACGTACATTGGATAGCCGCAGAAATTTCTTCTCCTCTCGAGGAGCAACGAGCAACTTGTAAGAGTATCTATTAAAAAATCCAAATCTGGTTCCAGTTTGTGAACATCGAACATGCTACGATACACGTGCTTACATTTATTCCACGCGAGATGATGAGACCGCGATACGATAACTTTCGGTACGCCGGCCTTATAAAACTTTCTATCAAATCGCTATTGGCACGAACGGAACAACTTTTCCTAGTGATTAATTGCAACTAAATGGAGCTTGCTTGGATTTCATAGATTCTCCCCCATCTTTCTCTTCGTTTTTCTTCTTGCACGCACGATGTACCGCCTACCTTGACTTCCGGTAGCCTTGAGAAGACTTTTACCGAGAAGAAAG
>JAIFRP010000034.1:228492-277056 GCA_032403825.1 Odynerus spinipes | reverse complement strand
GAGACTTTGATTACCGCGCGTGTTAGATAAACGAGATAAATCGTTCGCGAGAATCGACGATTAGATGATACTTATCCGCATGCTCCCTTAACAAGTTCGCGACCGGCGATTTTCGAGTGAAGCGTTTAGGATCTGCTATTTATATGTGTGTATAGAACAAATATTACTTCTTACTTAAAATTTTAACAAATTTAATATTACTAACGCATGTGGAAAAAATTAATGAAGAAAATTATTTGCAATATTAAAATTGACGAAACAAATTACTGGCGGTATTAAAATTGATAGTGCTTCTTAAAATCATCAAATATATTGTTTAGAAAGCAATATGATGAACCAAAGGCAACGTAAAGCTGGATAACATTTGTACAAATTTATTTTACATTAATAACTTCGCGTGATGTTTAATAATAAGAGGAAATATAAAATAAATTACTAAATCAAGTGATAGTAACATAATTTAACAAGTTTAACGATAAAATTGAACAATAACATTCTTTAGTGTGGTATTTGCTAAAACAATCTTTATACAACGATACGCGACGAAATCTGCAGTACCAAAATCTTTTCGTCTCAACCAGTAGCGCCAATTTTGAGATGTCGTAGGACTACGTTACCGCTCGCGAGTGTGTTAAAAGCATCAAACGCGTAAAATCGCTTAATACGGTACACGAGCATGGTGGGCCGAAGTGAAATCGTGGGCATCGGACGATCGGCTGGCTCTTTCACTTTCAGCTAACTTTCCATTTCGAATTTAATCCTTTAAAATGCCTAATAAGAATTATAACTTAGGTGCGTCGGCACGCGCGTGTTCCAATAGGAAAGCCTGGAATTATTATACGTCGGATCGTATACGCGTTCGTTTGAACGTATTTTAAGATTATGCATTTCTCTCTTTCTCCGCCGTGCCGTTCCGTAACTACTTCCTACGTCTCCTGCATCCGTCGTTTTCTTTTTTACAGTTTACCTCACGTTAATTGCGTTCATTCGAAGAAAGTTCGATCCGATCGAGAAAATAGGAAGAAATTGCATTCTAACTAATTGGAAACAAAGTCGAGAGACTTCGATACTGCGATATATGCTAAAGTTATTTGACATTATTCATTTTTATTTATTTATCTTTGAATTGAATTGAATTCATTAATTTTATAAGAATATTTTTCTTTTTCGGTGTTAAAATTGGTAACCTGTTTTGTATCGATCAAGAAATGTTGAAACTTTATAATCGATACTGTTTGTGTTCTTGTTCCTCGAAAATCGTACATGTATTATCGTTTTAGAAAATATTTTTGTATATATTTTTGGGGAAGGTAATTGTAGAAATAAGATCATTTTTACAAACGTACAAAAACTTTTATTATAGTCAACAATGTCACAACAAAGTAACGAGTATTTGTTCACATAATGTACACACAAGTAACATAATTATATTAAAATAACGAACACGCTAGCCGATGAAACGCGTTGATTAAAAAAAATAATAAAATAAAATAAAACAAAACGCGCTTCATGGGCACACAACACAATCGGGTTAAAATAGATTGGCACATTCGAGTGCCATTACTCGGGTAAAAAAATACAAACTATAGACAACATTACAATATATCGTAGGTCTTTTTGATTCGAGATAAAGGGATGGGAATATTTACAAGATGAAGTTCTGAGAAAATACGAGGACGCGGCGGCAAACCGTAAGAAACACGTTTTCGTAAGAGCTCGAAATGCTTTGTATCGGCATTTTGAAAGAACGCATCGGTTATCGCATGCGTTTATCGTCGTCGGATCGATTTCAATTCCATCGACATCGATATTATAGATTTTTCATCGGAACTCTTCGAGAACGAGATTATCGTCGAGTCCTCTTTTCTCGTAAGTGGCAAAAGTTACGAGCGACGAGAGTCCGATACGTCAAGATGAGCATCGCTGACCGATTAATCGACCGTGGTGAAAGTTTTGTCGTTTTCACGCAGAAGGCGGAAGTCGGTCGATCGGCTCGGCTAACAGAAAAACGACGTTAGAACGAGTCGCCGATAACACGAATATCAAGACAAGAAAAAAGAAGGATAGATTATGCGTCTTTCATTTTCTTTTGTGATAACCCGAGAAACCGCCGTGCCCGCCATCGTATCCGCCGCCACCTCCGCCGCTACTGTAAGACGAGTGTCCGCCGGACGAGTAGGAGTCGTAGCCACCACCCGAACTGAAACTACCTCCACCGTGTCCGCTGAAACAAAACGTTAGTATTATTATTATTATCATTTAAATTGTTTATTCAAAATTTGTCTACATATATGAGGGGCTCAGAACTGTAATGGTGTAACTAAAAAAACATAGTTTTGAGTAATTGGATATTGAAGCTTAGCTAAAATTTTAAAATAATATTAAAACAACAATAAATTATTGTTGCTTTTCTGTTACGTATAGATTTTGTATCGTGTAATTTGTTACTATATAATTATTTGCTGCTCTATATTATATACTATGTTATAATTTGTTATAATTTACACCATGTATTGCTTTATTTATTAAATACTGACGTACGCCATGTGTATGGCAGTGAAGAAATTTGTATTTAATGATCAGTTGCCTGTAAAATCAGCATTTTAGAAAATTTTTATTTGCACCATTTTAGTTTTGAACCTCTTATATAAAATTAGGGGTACTATGCTCACTGGCTTTATGCAAAGACGAACTGCGCCCCCTTGTACCCGCCCCTTTTTAGTTTACATTCAGATATTAAAAATTAATCTATAGTAGTAAATAATTTTACCAGAAAAAACAATGGAACAAGTTGTAATTATACTATTCTAATATCCTGGCTACCATAATCGTTCACGTTATGTTCTCGTATTTTTGGTTCCATTGAGAATCGAGGCGCGTAGGAAATAAATTTACTATCCGCCAATCGATGAATTACGTTTCACGATTATCGACTGCAATTTGTCCGCTCGTCCGTGTAACTTTCTCTCCGGTGCATGTACATTGACCTTGCTTTCAGGATATACACAAATTGAAAGTTACCTGCTACCAAAATCAGCGGAAATGCTGTTGCCATAACTTCCGGATCCGATGGAATGATCATCGCCACCTATGTCGTGGCCACCGAAACCTCCGTCGCCACCACCGTAACCACCTCCATGGCCACCTCCATGGCCACCTCCATGGCCACCGAAACTAACGCCACCTCCAAAACCTCCGCCGTGACTTCCGTGGTCTTCGAAACCACCTCCGGCACTGTAGCTACCTCCTCCGTAACCGCCGTGGCTGGATTCTATGATATCTCCGTGACCACCTGTAAGTTATATGATTAGAAATTGTAGACTTTAATCCTCGTTGATAGAGACGATTGATTTCTTCGTTTTGAATAATGTAGTATCGAATGATATATGTTCTTATGTATTTTTAACCCTTAGAAGAGCGGAAGGATCCGATGGACCCTTTTATAGATCGTCGATTATTCACAAGTTTTATTGCCGCATACGATTTGAAGTAAATCATTGAATAGTATTAACATATTACTAATAAATATTAAATTATTAAATATTATAATGATATAATATTAAAAAAGATATATAGATCGTTTTGTTTTAGGTACTTTTTATCGATCTATTACGCTCTTTTTTTGAGCGATCTTCTAAGGATTAATGAGCAACAGAGAACAGGTCTGTACAACACCAATTAGTCTTCCATATAATAACAATTAGAATTGATCGTTGAACGCCGAGAGGGAGAGTGACCAAAAGGTAACCAGCAAAGAACTTGGTAATCATTCGAAACAGGGTTACGGTCGCGGCAAGTGGAGAAAGCTTGTGAAACGAGTTGCGTCTGGCTTTGACCGCGTCATCATGGAAAATCGACGAGAAAGGAAGAAAAGAAGACCAGATCTCGGTCTCGCTTTAATATACGCTCCCGTACAAGGTTACCAGCATTAACCGACGAAAGCTTCACGAAGTCGAACCTGTTCTCTTGCTCTTCGAACATCGTGCATCTTTTTTAATACGTTTAACAAGCGAAAAATCATTTCTTACCTCCGAAGCCACCACCGATGCTTCCTCCGTGACCTCCTCCATGACCTCCTCCGTAGCCGCCACCAAGGTCATGACCGCCATGACCACCACCTCCGCCACCAAGACTAACGAATCCTCCGCTCAGGCTAACGGTATGTCCACCTCCGTGTCCACCTCCATAACCACCACCTAGGTCTCCGCCATGACCACCTCCGAAATCTCCTCCATGGCCACCTCCGAATCCACCACCGTGGCCACCTCCGAAGTCTCCTCCATGGCCACCTCCAAATCCACCTCCATGACCACCACCCCCGAAGTTTTTGGACGAGTGATGAACGATCACGTGACCTCCACCGAATCCGCCACCGTGACCTCCACCGAATCCGCCACCGTGACCTCCACCGAATCCGCCTCCGTGGCCTCCACCGAATCCACCTCCGTGGCCTCCACCTAAATCTCCGCCATGACCACCTCCGAAACCGCCCCCAAATCCTCCTCCGTGTCCACCGCCCAAATCTCCAATCCCTGGACTAGTTATCTCAACGTGGTGATGATCGTCTCCACCATCGTGTCCACCGTGTTCCTCGTATTTAATTATTTTTTTCTCGTGATGAGCGACCACCTCCGGCACGTGGATCCTTATGTGAACGCTACGGAAGAAGAAGAGATAAGTTATTATATTTGAAATTTGGATAATACTTTGAGTGCCAAACATATGTCGATAGTTGACAGTAATTTTAGCGAAGTCTTAAGGTTAACAAGCTTTTTAATATAATTTTTAATCACTTTTTCTTGATTTAGTTATAATAATTTGCATTTTTTATTTTTAGTAACTTTTTTAACTCTATCGAACATTTACATATATTTTTATATTGAAAGAGCTAGTGGATATAAACAAATATCAATAAATAAATTATGTAATGTAAATCATCCGTATCTAGGTGACTTAATTATAGTTAATTGATAAATTTATCAGGAAGATGCTTACTGCTCGTGACCAAAAGTTGCTAGGGCTACCGCCAGATTAACGACTAGAAGTAAAGACCTCATCTGTAATAAAAAAGAAACAATTGGATCAGGTATTTATTAGACAAAGTGATACACATTTGTTGTAAAAACTATGAACACGTTAATATTGTAGGTACACCTCGAATATCTCATTGCAAATCGCAATCAAGAACCGGAGGAGCATCTAAAGTTCGAAAAATATCGTAACAATTGCTACGAAGATAATGCAGCACGATTTGGAAGAGATATTACCAGAAAGTTGGAAAAATATTGTGTCGTCGGTCACCGGTGACCGACACAGCCCTGGCAGAAGCAGATACGACCTAAGCGGAAGCTATGTCCACAGTCACCAGTGACCAACAACGCCCGAGCAAAATCTACGTCAGTCACCGGTGACTGACACGTCGCTTAACGCGTAAAATTCGTTAATCCTCTATACTAAAGACGACGTGTTAGCAAATCGACAACTTCCACGTGCGAAAACGGTCCGTTTAATCGCATTAACTTTTTTGCAAGAGTTTTTTTGCAACGCGTACCGATGAATCCCAGTCTTTCGACTCCGAAGGATCGTTTCCGCGTAAGAGAGAAAAAAGAGCGGGCACGTTTAACGAATCACGGGTATCCTTACGGTGATTGCAATCTCCATGATCGTCGAGAACGTCGATCGATGATCACTCTTTTCCGACGATCGTTCGCTTTTTCCTGCTCAGCTCGCTTCGGCGTTCCGATAGGCACTGTCATATATAGCCGGTACCGGTGCCGGCTATATACATTGACCCGGAGGAAGCACCGGAAGGACAAGACAGCGTTCTGGTGGGGAGGATACACGATGATCGTTGATCCCACCGAGCAGCCCAAACGCTCGATACCGGCTCCAGTAGGAAGAAGAGGTGGAGGACAAGGAGAAGGAGGAGGAGGAGGAAATGTGTGAGGGAGTCAAACGTGTTTGTGAGAAGCAAACCACGCGTTACCACTGATGTACGTGGATATACATATAGGACACGTGTATGTCTATCTTGGAGCTTTTGGGTGGACGAACTCGGTCATGGCCCAGGGAAAGATAAGAGAAATTCATGCCTCTGGCGATACTTGCTTTCGAGAAGAGCTTCGGAAGGATGGTCCAATTGGAAAGAGGAGGGAAGTGGTATTTTTTAAAAGAGGTAAATCGAATCGGTTGTTTGCAAAATATATTTGCCCGGTGTTATATTTATTGGATTGTCCAAAAATTCACTTATTTAACATACGAAGATTGATTTATATAAAAAGCTAGGTTAAATAATAAATAACAAAGAAGAAAGATCGATTTATTTAGAAAAAATAAATATCTCATTGAAATATATGCAGGAAATTGATTCGTTTTTAGTATCGGTATTCATCGGTATTCATGCTGATATGTATTGTTACATAATAAGTACATGTAGAATCGGTACGAACTTTTCGGACAAGCCAATAATTCTGATAAAGTAAACGAGTATCTACGTAAATTAAACTTAACGTAACTGCATGACATTAATGGCAAAGCTACGGTAGACACAAGTAACTTGACATTAATGGCAGAGCTACGTAATTTGCATCAAGAAATTATTTATTAACACGTTGAGTGTCATGACGGTTATCGATGACCGACATTTGATTTTGCAGATTGTGTTTAAAATGTTTATAAATTTGCTTCCTTGAAATTTACGAGAATGAACCTATTGTAAAAATTGTAAGATCTAATTTGTACAAAACATCATAATGAATTCTTCGTATGTTTATTCCAAAAATAGTAATAGACAACATTAGATGAATACATAGAATTATGCAAGATCGGTTCGACACTTAACGTATTAAATTCATACATTACATCACGATAACAAGTTAAGAAATGATCGATCTAAAGTGATTAGAAAAACGATGTCATATCAAACGTGTTTTAACGGACGTGAATTCTTTAATGTCACGTGTTTCTGGTTTAGTTAATTGGGCCAGCAACAAAATTGGGATTTTTTTGGAGATAGTTATGATACTCGTAAATATTCATAACGAAAGAATTTCTACTTTCAGCGCATCAGTAATAACCATCCGTGAGCGGCTCGAAATCGAGAAGTAAGAGCGGGCCGTTGACACGGAGGCTGCTATGCGAGAAGAAAGACGAGACGAACGCGAATCCGAAAGCATCTCTCGATGCTACGTATGTATGTATGTACATCTAATACACTCGATCTAACACGCTCGATCTCGCGAGAAAGAAAATTGCCTACGAGCGAGATCGTATTCGAGATGCGCGTTCGAAATCGTATATCTCCATGCGGATATTATGTACGTTCAGGACGGCGGTATATAATTAATACAAACTTTCTTGATGAAAATGACACGCCCGTTGGCATACATCGTGAAATTTCATTACCGCTATATCTACGAAGTAGGAAGTCTCGATCGGTAACAAGGAATAACGAAAAATACAGGTGTTTCTTGTATAGCATAAAAATTTATATTTATATAAATTTATTCAATACAATTTTTCGATATAATACATACCTACCAGAAGAACTGAATCAGCTATGAAGTTAAAAAATACATAAGTTACGTTTCTTTTATTCTAAAAAAATGAACGAAGATCGACATGATTTATATCTGTTAGCAATCGTTGATTAATTATTATCGATCACTTTGATAAGACAATCATTTAAAATGAAGATAATCACGCCGTCTAGCTACTACTTAATTTTATTAGTTCTCTTCTTTAAAATTAGGATTTCAACGATAGATCAATCAATTGTAACAGGTATTCATTTGCATCATTAGCGTATTTGCATCATCATTTGTATTTGCATTTTGCACAGGTATTTGCATTTGCATCATTAGCATATATACATATATACACGCAATTTTGCTAGCTACTATCATCAGAGCGTATATAGATCCACTCAGATTTCGTTATATACTAAAGTATATAGAGAAATACTGAAACATAAAGTATATTTTCTTACTTTTTGAAATTATTTCTACTTAAGTATAATAAAAGAAAAATTGACTATAGGGTCATCACTTTGCATTCTTCCTTATAATGCAAACGAGTCGATCTTTCTTAGGTATACCTTCCAACGGATCTACCCCCACGTTACGCATACGATAAATTCTTGATCGAATCGTTCGAACTACTCGATATCCCCGATCACTGTTCGATTAATTTTTCCTTTATTAGAAAAAAATGCATGTATGGAATTCAAAGCTCGGGAATCTCGCGGGTAGAGTTCCCTAGTATAATAGATACCGTTCGAACTTTTCCTCGTTCCGGAATGTACGTGAAAGCACGTGCCAGCGATTTGTCTTCCATGCTCCTTGCCGGCTTTGATCGAGATAATTATCAACGAGGGAGACTCTTCCGATTTGTGCGATAAAACGCTCACTCGGGAGCAACGCGTGCTATCGTGACCGCTCACGTTTCTCTCCGCAGCCGGCAACGAAATAGAAAGTAACGCGTGTGGTATGGTGAGGAAGGAGAAGAAGGAGGAGGATAGAAAACGGACCGCGAAGAGGGAGAAAAAGAGAAAGAAGGAGAGAGGGAGAGACAAGTAGCGTAAGATCCCAGACGCGTTTCTCACGAGATCCTTTCACTCTTTCCCTTTTCTCGTTTCACAGACGCGTTTGGTGAATTCCAGCGGTAGTAGTACCACCATGATCACCGTTATGGTTGCTCCTTTTTCCGATCAAGGCCAATTGGCCTTGACAATGCTGCCATTGGCACAATATATAGGTTATATCACCTGTTCGCGGTGAGATCGAGTCACGCCTTATTTTCCATGCTCGGTATTGCTCTCCTAGTCTCTAGGTGAAACTTTATCGATTTCGAACGATTTTTTACGCATTTTTTCGTAATATGTTTCTGTCCTTATTTATTTCTTCTATCTTTCTTTTATGTATAGCCCATACGTACGTATGTATATACAAGTGTGTGTAGTAAGTCTATTAGCGATCGCTAGTTTTTCTTAGATCGCAGCATGACTCCCGTTAATCTTGCTCGATAGCAAGAAAGTTCACTTCACACGGCAGCTTTAGGCTAACAATAGGAAAAAATAGAAGAAACGTCGGTGATGTAATGTCTTAATCGTTGTAACGTCGAATGTTAGATAAAAGGTACAGGTTATTTGAAAAGGTAGATTTGCTAATCTCTGAAATGTTAAAAATTCGCGGTAACGTCATCGTAGCGATCGTATACTATATAGTTAATTTTAAAACCCCCCAAAAAGATTGTATTTGGACACCCTGTATATATATTTGTAAGTTTTATTTATAATTCTTAAGTTTTATATATTATTAATACCCATTGCATCCTTCCGATCTTCTAAGAGTTAATGAGGGACGAAAGGATGCTGCAAATCTTTCTTTACTTTCTTTTCTGTATCATTAAACGCGTGTCACAGTTTTCGTCGTGTCATCAGATCGCTTCACTTTCGTTCATTATAAAATCTTTAATCTGTAAGCAAAGCTGTTCTTCCTTGCCTTTTTTTCAATTTTTACCTTCAATTTTCTTATTTTATATTCTCATCGTTCATCATGCGGAACTTCGATTTCAAAACTTGTAAGATATCACGTACGATTCATTAAAGGATCTTTAAGAGTTAATTATTCGTGAAACTTCCCCTTGTTATGTACGATATAGCACGTGAAAACATAGCGATGAAAAAATAATTACATTTCATTTATTATGAATTCTTGTGTCTATATTTCTTTGCTACTAAATCTACTTGGCTCTCTCTCTCTGTCTCTCTCTCTCTCTCTTTTTCTATTTCTCTTTCTCTCTTCCTCGGATAAAATAACAAAGGAACGTACGGACTAAAAGCGATATTCGATACCAAGCTGGTTGCACATCTTGTTGCGAGCGGACTTTCTCGACTTTCAAGATCACAACCGGTCTTATGTCTTCCAGTGAAAGTAAACGAAGGGGAAAGATGCGATATAGAATGCCGTGACCTTGCTGTACAACAATTGCCATCTTTGAAAAATCAATAGGCCATAAATTAACTAACGAGTACTCTTGAAAACTGATCGACCGTCGTCATCGATTTATGAAACGAGCCTTAATATTTTTCCATCGATTGCACTAACAACGAAATAACGATTAATTATCCTGTATCAACAATTTCCCCTCACGCGAGAGTTTTATAACTGTTTTCTTTTATTATATACCAAAGGTAAGACGAATTAATTTAACAATAAAACTCTTTTATCAGTTTTATTAGTTTACAGATATTCCTTAAACGCTAACAATTTTTAGTGCATAATTTATAATATCCAAGAGAATCTTTTCGTTACAACATATACGCATACTTACATATATTTAAATGTAAAAAAATAAATATAAATAATAAAGTTAATATAGTACTATCATACAAAATAAACCAGTCGTTGTTGGTACCGGCACGCAAATATAGGGGAAAAATGATCGACCGTTTACAAAAGACACAGCGAACGGTAGTTATCACATTACTCTTTAGCAATGACGAGCAACCCACGGCTCGAGAATGATTTATATCGATCACTTCGATCAGCTAAATCTTTTTGGAGTTATTAATTTATATTCTCCTTGAAACATTTATCGCGAGCTTCGTCCTAATAAGAAATCTATTCATTATTATTTATGTTAAAGATAACAAAAGTTCCATCCTATAAAATTACGACGTTTAAATAAATAAATTAGATCTTTTTAGATTACGTTTATAAAATCCCGTGCTAATAATTGGGTTTCAAAGCTCTGACCCGCTCAATTAATAAAAAAAAAGATTGCTCATCGCCGATGTTTTGTTTCAGGTTCATCGCGAGCGAATCATAGACGACAGAACGGAGGGATTAACTTTTACTCCGATAGGGAAACCATGGAAAGGCGAGGTTTGAATAGGCATCGAGCGAAAATCGTGCGGTGGCTCCATAGTGTCCTCTTTAACAGCGTATCCTCTCTTCGGTTGAGCATACTCCGAGAGCCACGATGGACCAGCAGGATAACCAGGTGCTATCAGAGCAGCCGGGGTCGGTAACTGGTTTCCAAATTGCTGTTGACCATGTAGAAGAGCAGACTCATCGGCCGGACTGATTATCGGCGATTGAGGGATACCACTGGCACCCAGTAAACTGGGCCAGTTCTTGGTAAGCACTTGAACCTTCCTGTTATAGTCATCAAGGGAGACGGTGTCGCGAAAGACTATACCTTCCTTGCTACCACCAATCGTAGCCGATGGAATACCAGCAGGAAGAAATATGGCACCTTCCGCTTTGTGATCCTGATAGCCGTTGTTGCGATGGAAAAATTCCATCCCTTTATGAATGGCGTCTCTGTTGTTTTCGAAGACACCATTCAAAGATTTGGTCACGTCGTTACCAATGGCTCTAGGTATATAATTTCTAATCCCTTCGTTCTTCCGATCCTGGAATTCCAAACCTTTCACATCGGAGAAGTACGAGTCACCGAAAGTATTCTCTTGTACATAACCGGATGACGGGGTATCGTATTCCGCTTCCATAGGAGAGTAATTAGCGGACGCGTGACTTGGCTCGTTATACTTGCCGCCGTATTCTATTGTCTCTGTGTACCTGAAATGATTAGTTAGAAAACATGGAATGTACATTGTCGTCGTGAATTAGCAAGAAAGCTCCTTTAGTCCTACTTACTTATCGTTGTCCAACGAAAAGGTGCCTTTAATGGTATCGTAAGGAACGTAACCCTTGCCGAACGAGATAGCATGACCAACGTCTTTGCCGTGCGGTATATGCACGTGATTTACTTCTTCGTGACCTTGATCGAAGTCGTCGCCACCATGTGGGAAAGGTGGACCCCTGTTATAAACGAGCTTCGGCCCGTAAAAGTGTGGACCCGGTGAGGAGTGATCATGGTGCATGTGATAAAACTCGTTATTCCTGTAGGACGATTTCTTGAAGTTTGGCTGCTTCTGATGCCATGCTATCGATGGACTTCGTCGTACTTGGCGTGGGACGACCACCACCAATTTCTTTCTATAGAAAACGATAAATAATGTTTCTTTAAGGACTCTTTCTCATCGTTTAAACGTAATGTGTAATAATTATTGCGTTGGGTAAGATGTAATTTTACTTTCTCTATTTTTACTATTCTTTCCTTTGTTCAGACCTTTATGTATTAAGCTGTAACATAGTAACATGTAAATAAGTTCGGTTTTAAAAATGAACATATTCTAGATGTAGTATTCATCGATTGTCTCTATAACGAGAAACTGTCATAAATAACAGTGGACATTGCACAATTGATTGAATGAATATCAAATTTATTTTTTATTTAATTACTTAATTTATCAATTTTGAATATCAAATTTAAGGAATATAACCGAACCTATTTATGTTACAACTCAACATACATATACCACCTCACTCTCAAACTTTGTATCAAAGGGTTTTTTTAACCCGTTTATCAACTAATAATTATAAGTATATTATTAATATTATTATTAATGATAATTATTGTTATTAATAATACTAATATTTATCGAAATATTCGTCGAACTTGCAGAAGAGAAAAGTAGAAAAAATAAGAAGAGAAAATCTATTAGCATATATATTAGATGCTATAGCAACGTAAATATACCGTGTACTCACGCATGGATGAGAAGAGGTTCGTAGACCGCCAGCATCAGAACGCATAACACCTGCGAACGTTAATCGCTGGTTAACGGCTACCTTCATTTTCTCTGACCTATTAATCTAGAATCCGTTTAACGAACGTCGAACGTGCTCCAAATAAATCTCATTCCTTCGTATACTCTTACTACCAATTATTAATTCAATATTCGATATTAAATTGATAAATAAGAGACTAGATATCGCTAAGTGATCGTAAATATTACTAAACATCACTAATCCATCGTAATTGGATAATTCAAATAGACAAATCTAAGGATCGAAGAGACATCAAAAGACTCACCGCCAACTGCATCGTCAATGATCAGAATCGAACACTTTTATCCTTGTTGCCTATCACGGATGACGCACCGAATTCTTTGGGTTGGATCTCCGATGCTCGCCTGGCAAGAGTTAAATGCGATCTACGCCACGGTTGATCCAGATACATTGCGGGAGCTTGCGCTCGGTTTCTTCTCTTTTATAGAAGATTAAAAGAAGATCGGCAACACCAACTCCTGTGTCCACTCCTCCCACCGGTCAGTGATAGCCTTGGCTATATAGTCGACGACGTGGAAAATCCTCGTTGCATCCAATAGGCTGGTCCAAATAGAAATGGGTGGGTATGACCTACTGCCGTCGTTGATATCCGATGAGTACCTACGTAGGTAGTATATACATTCGAACGTGCAAAACGATATTTCTCTCGACCGGGGGAAATCGACGCTTTCTTCTTTGGCTTTTCTTTGGGCGATCGTCACCCCGGATCCCGTTCCCTCCGACACCAGAAACGTTGTAGACGGACGAATGGTATACCGAGAGAGGAGAACGCGATCGGCGGGTATACTTTCCAAAATACGAGGAACAAAACCGCCAAGCTGATTTCTACGTTCCCCCTTCCCAAGCACGTCGACGCCCTCGCCTTCTCCGCTGCGTGTAAAATTCTTCTGTTGTTATTACCATCCTACGTGTTCGGTAGCGACGACGTTGCCGATTTTTTGAAAAGTTCAAGAAGGGAGTTGAAAATGAAGTAAATGTTCATTTAGCAGCGTAGTGAAATTTTTGGCGATTTTGAGGTCCTAAAATTTGTAATATCTCCTACAACGTTTCTCGAATTTATGATCAATGAAATTGCGTATTAAAATGCAAAAGAAAGTCGATTTTTGCATTCGCATCGATCGAATCGATCACCTCGGCCGATCCTTGTATGTATCTTCTAAACTTTTCGCGCTCGTCGTCGTAAAGTCGAAAGTTTCTTAAATAAATCGTCTTTTATAGGGAACTACTTTCACTGTTCGTCCGATCGTCGACAGGTGAGTTGTTGAAAAATTTTTGAAATCGTAACTCGAATGAAGACCGGATGTAGTATAACGCGTTAACAGGGTGGAAAGTAAATGCGCAGTTATTTTTAAACGAGCGAAAACGAACGGAATATTTTTCTTTTTGCAAATGGTACCCTATTATGGACAGGTGTCGGCCGACCAAGCTTTCAAGTAAATGCGTAAGCGAACTCTACATAGGTACATCGTGTTTTCTCCGATCGAGAAATCGATCGATCTTAATGCGTTAAGAAAATTCTTGGAAAATATATTGGAAATCGTCGGATTAATAAGAAAGTTAGTTAACACTTAACGGC
Organism: Odynerus spinipes; assembly: GCA_032403825.1. NCBI lineage: Eukaryota > Metazoa > Arthropoda > Insecta > Hymenoptera > Vespidae > Odynerus > Odynerus spinipes. The sequence goes on along the minus strand of JAIFRP010000034.1, from coordinate 262,779 downwards.
AAAATCCCAGGATAACGAGGAGATCATGTACATATTTCAGTAATCACATGGTGACGCACGTGCCGTACAAGATCAAACACATCCATCATACGTACACGATAACGAAGCATATACATATACATCACGGAGAAGGTGCAGGGTGACGAGTACAAGATCGACAATTACATGGTTAGACATCTAATTCTATGGAAAATCCATTGGAAATAATCGAATTAATAAGAAAGTTAGTTAGCGCCTAACGGCAAAATTGCAACTTGACTTTCCTAACGAGCATTGTCTCTGAAGCTTCCAACCGGTTTCTATTCTTTATAAGAAATCGCTTTGGCGAAAGAAAAAGAGAAACAGGACGATCTTTGCTTTCATCGTTGAATCGACGTGAACCTGTTTCACGATCTACTAAAGAACGCAGGACGCGCGGTAGAAGTGTTATTTTGCAACTATATTCTCTCGTAAAATTGAAAGGAAATGAAACTGGATAATGAAATTTCTAGTTACTTTTTAACTATCTTCTCTCGAGAAATTGAAAGCAGAGGAGACTGGATAATGGAATTTCTGGTTATTTTGCAACTATATTCTCTCAAGAAATTGAAAAGAAAAGAAGACTGGTTAATGGAATATCTGTTTTCTAGGAAGTCTTTAGTAACGCGACCCGACAAGATGAAATTTCGCTTTGCAACACGCTATGGTCATTCCATTAATTATATACAATTACAAAGCATAGATATTATAATAACAATGTAAATATATGTTAATACAATACCAACGATCAATCTAATAGCATTTGACGTGAGAGAAATAAGCGTGAACCGATCGGTAGATGGGTTTCTAGTTTGCAACCGTTCGAATGAAATTCCTTTGGTAGAGAGTTCACTGTCACGGTCTTACGGTCCGTAAGAAAAAAGGATAAACCGTATCGCGTACTGCTCGTTTTCATTTTCGCTCGACTGCCACTACCACCACCACCAGTACTACCATTGCCATTACCAGCATCACCATCAGCACCGTTACGACTCTCCTTCTCCACAACACCCATACAATTGCGTCTTCTCATACATTTTATGACACGCTCAGATCGGTTTCCCTTTCTCCCGATACAAAATGTGTACACGTGATACATGGATATCGGTTTTCATCCGCTCGAGTTAAATTTCTGCTCATCGCCTCGTTATTTTCTTTTGCGTTATTTTTCGTTCAGATTAATCGAGGATGGGATAATCGAGAAGCGCGACCAGTATGATGACACCATAGAGATTTGTTTAAATTTATTTTAGATTATAAGCAATTATCGATTTTACGGATTAATTAATTTAATTACGGTAATAGATCAAGGGCGTAATAGGGATTACAGGAAGTATAGGTTTACTTATCCCTCTAAAAAGATATTTTATAGCTTCCCAAAACAGGATGTTTTCTCCAAATGCTAATTTCTCATCGGAGATCATTTCGACTCTATGCCAGAAGAGTACAGTGGAATTCCGTATAACACGCTTAGGAAAGCAGTGAAACCTCGTATAAGACGACACATGGCGAGAATTTTTAATTCTTATATTAAAAGTATATTTATAATTTTTATATTTAAAGTGATAATATTATATTTAAAATAATAAAGTGCGTATACGTGTACTACTATGTGTGTGTATGCGTATGTATATGCGTATGATGTGTTAGGCGCTCGTCTGACCATCGACGACGCAATGCTCAATGATCTGACCATCGAAGACATAACCGTCGAATTTTCAAGCCGGCAACAACTGAATTATTAGTCAATCGAGGCGTAGCAGTCGTAATGATAGGTCGTAAAGCTTACAATTTTCAGTCGACTTCTAGAAGTCGTAGCGATAGGTCGTGAGGCGAAAAGGTCTAATAACAAGTCGTGGAGATTATTTTGCTTTGAGCACCATATCATCCAAATATGAGCGACGTATAAGATGCCTGTTCAATTTATCTATTTATTTATTTATTTAAAAGGTTACATTATTCTTTTAATATGTACCTATAAATATAAGCATGTATTCGGTAAAGTGGAAAAAGTAATAAAACAAAATTGTTACAAATTATATTACATAGAAATATGTTTGATGTTCGGTGTTAAAGAAAGAGTGTTTTTTTTTATCCGGTTTTTATATATACTAATTGTAATAGAATTCTACTTTTCACACCAATTTGCATAATATCCCATTTCCTAGAAACCAAACTACTGTAGGAATCCACAGGATTCTATACGAAAATCTGTTGTATCGCTAATTGGTTAATTTCGAAGGCAGCAGTAAAAAACGATTAAACGTAATAAATTGGAGAAGATATTCCGAAGATGGTAAAAGAAAGAACAAAATAAGACACGCTCGAACGCCAAACGTATACGCGTGCGTCCTTGAGAGAAACGCGTTATAATGAACGCTATTGCATTATCGTACCGTGTAGTTCAACGACCAGTTGCATCTTTCACTTAGATCGTTGTAGTTTTATTAGATTTTCATAAAAAGTCTAGGCACATCCGCGGCTCGAGATATCGATAAAATTAATTTGCGTAATAACGCCATCTGATAATTGTCTCGATCATTAGCTGTTTAAACTTTCGAAGCTATGAAAACGTATCTTTTTATCTGTATGCCGTCTTAATTAGTATCCTTTTGTTGCAACATCAAATTACAACTTTTCGTTTACAAATTCGTCTCTTCGAAATTTATTGAAATTTCTGGAATTTGTTGGAAAATTAGACATTTTTTTAATTAGTCGCGTTTTTTAAATATATAATATTTATTTTTAGACATACTGTACAAATACACGTACAATGAGTATACAATATTTGTAATCCACTTAAAAAATACATATTTGGATATTTTTTTAAAATTTAAGAATGCTTGATTGCTAGATTGGACGAAGAATTTTGAATCTATGAATACGTACGAAGAAATTATTGTATATTGAGGATATACATAAAAGAAAAATGAAAAATGAAAAATATGATAAAATATTTAGCTTAGTTAAAATTATATTAATAATGATTTTAAAAATTCCTAAACGATTTATCGTACAATTGATATTTCTTTATACAAGATAAACAATGCATAGGATCCGACCATTTTTTTTACCATTACATATACCGATCGCCATATTTTTTAATCGATCACCATTCTCCACATATTCGATCTAACAAAAATTTCTTCTACATAGAGATACATGGATCGAGCATCTACGTTGCGCGTAACTCTCCCTTTCAAACGTCGCCTCGTTTCTCCGATATACCTGAAAAGCATCGATAGAATCGACTTTTTAGAATCGGAAAACTGAATGAAATCTTAAACATCGTCGAACTCACCCATCAATTCCCAGAGCGACGATATATCTCCTGCGAAGACAGCAAGACGAGTGAAACGGCTGACGGATCTTCGCGTCGGTATCCGAAAGACGTGTTGATCTTGATCTTGGCCGTTCACCCACTGTCTGCCTTTCATTAAAAAAAAAGAGCGGTGAAGGCGAGGCGTTGGTGCGAGGGGAGGAGGAATAGGAGAAGGTGGAAGGAGCGAGAAGGATACAGGAATCGCTCTCGTCGAAACGCAAAGACGCAAGAAGGAAGCAAGAGGAAGGAAAAGAGAGTAAGAGGGAGGGGGGGTGAGGGGTGGAGGACGAATAGACTCACCATGCGGTATTTTGCCACGGCTCGACGATTAGTCGCCTCCTTTCACGACCACCTCGGGTGCAAAAGACTCCCTTTCATTCTTATCCGCCTTCTATCAACGTACGTGTATAAAAGCGGCGGTCTTATGGGATGCAATCGACAGATCAAAAGCGCACTCGTACTCACCGTATCTCGGGAGGAAGCAGCAGCATCAGCAGAAGCCCGGCTCTTCCTTTTTTTTTATTATTTCCTTTCCCCGTGGTCGAATTTCTTTCGCATTTTTCGAATCCTCGCGGAAAGTCGCCACGGTGCGACCGGAAGACACAGGAAGATGTTGGGCCTCGCGGTAAGTGAACACAGCCATGTTTGGTCGGACCAGGGAATAAAAAAATTGTAGAAAATGGACGTCTTGGTCTGGTCATTCGTAACAAGTAGAATTTTGTTCTTTTTTAATTTTTGTTTAGTATTTAACGAACCTCTATCGGGTCTACCAGTAATTCTGTTGAGTGAAATTAGACGCGTGTGACGGTGGCACCAAGTGTTTTTTTTTTTTATTTTAACATTTATTCACAACTATAACAGATCTCGTCAGGTTTACTAGTAATACTGTTAAGTAACATTAGACGCGCGTAAGACCACTATTAATTTTTTTTAAATGAATCAAGGGCTCGCGATACGAGGTTCAAGGTCTAGTTTTTGATGTTCATTCCCAAGAAATAATTCCCTAGGTCTAACAAGGATATATTTCTTTTACAGCTGACCTTGCTACTAGCCGCTTCGCTATTGAACTTGGCCGAGGGTGGTGGACACGGCGGCGGACAGTAAGTTCTTCCGAGTTCGATTATTCACGGGCAAGCAGGCAGGAAGGAAAGAAAGCGGACTGGTGAACGGGCAAGCGGCAGAGTGAATGTTCGGGAGTGGAAAAAAATTGTCCGAAGAGAACGGTACCCGTGGTGGAGTAGGATCGATACCACGCGGGCGATTGACCGTGTCCTTTCTCACGATTTCGTCGAACCCGTAGACCGTTCACCGTCCGTACTTTCGCCGCTCGCTTGCCATTTTCTTGTGACTTCGCGAAGTCGTCTTTTTTAAATCCTGTTGTCGGTATCTCGCGAGAGAAAACAGGAGAAGGAAACGCGAGAGAGAAGTGCAGGTCGAAAAAGGAGAGCTCGTTTTCTACGATCTCGAAGCTCGTAAAGTATTAAGTCGTGACGTAAATGAGCTCGGTTATTTTCATTAATTCTGTTATTTATTAACACTTAACGGACTTAACTTTTACTTGTTAGATCGAATGACGTGTGTATCGCGGCAAAAATCATTTTAGTCTTTTCAGCATAGTTATCGTTATATTTTCATTTAACACGTTAAGCGCCACGTCGATCACCGGTGACCAATAGTAGACTCTCTGCCCAGGTCAAGTCGATTATCGGTGATCGATACGATCTTTAGTACATCATTTTTCTTTGTATAAAAAATAGTTCGGATCCAACAGTAAGTAAACTTAAAATACTTCTGAACCGTTAAGAGTTCACAAATTAAAGGATTACATTCGATCAATTGCGTAAATTGAAATCGTGTGTCGGTTACCGGTGACCACCATAGCACTCATGTTAATACCATCCGAATAGAATTCTTTACAAAATCTGCATACATTTATATTTACCACCGAACATATGTTACAACCTAATAATAATAGCCAACGATTTAAAAAGTACCTACTCACGGTAGCTCACCAAACAATGTTTCAGTAATCACGTAGTAATTCATGTGCCGTACAAGATCAAGCATATCCACCATACGCACACGATAACGAAGCATATACATCACGGAGGAGGTGGAGGTGACAAGTACGAGGTCCTCGGTTACACGGTTGGACATCCGATCGATCTAGGAGGTCACGGAGGAGGAGGAGGTGGTTTCGGTGGAGGTGGTTTCGGTGGAGGCCACGATTTTGGTGGCGGCGGCGGCGGCGACTATGGAGGTGGTCACATCGAAGTCAGTGGCGGCGGCGGCGGAGGATACGGTGGCGGTGGATACGGAGGTGGCCATGGTGGTTGGGAAGAGAGCGGTGGTGGCGGTGGTGGCTACGAGTTGAGTAGCGGAGGTGGCGGCTATGGCGGCGGTGGCTACGGCGGAGGTGGCGACTGGAGCAGTCACTGAGGAACGAACCTCTCCGAATTTCAAAATCGGGGCGTCCTTGCACGAAAGTGAGAATCCTCCCGCACTTATCCGTCGCCTCTCACCTCTCACGTGTCCTAGTCCATCGCTCTCACTTGTTTTATACTTGTCTCCTTAATACCTTAGTTTAATATTGTATATACCGTGTTACATCCTCCGTTCTCCGTTGTTTTATACTATTTAAGTTGCCCATTGTTTTTTGTACGTTCTTTTGTAACTCTTGTTATCTTGTATATGTGCGTCGTTGTATGACTAATAAATTATGTTTTTATACCTATTTTTGTACATATGAACGGTTTTTTTTAATGGTGTAAATCCAATTTTGAAAAAAGTGATTTAGGACTAGTTTAAGCTAAGCATGGATGATTTCTTTTTATTTTGTTCATATTAAAACTGAGAGAGTACAATATCCTTATAAATTTGTCAAAAAAGCACCAAATCTCAATGAAATAGTTTACTTTATAGGGTTTTTTAGCTATACATTCGTTTATAATATTACCGACAATATTTCTCGATAAAGCCAATTATAGGTTTACTTACGTGTCTTTATTTCAATTATTATTATTAGTGGTAAAAGGCTATATTTCCGAAAAACCTAATTTTTCTTTTACAATTTTACTAATTGTTATAGGATAATACAATTTAACATGTTTGTACCTTAAAAATATTCTCCGAATTTATTAACATGCATCAATTTTTGTAAATCAATTCAAAAGCAAATGCTTCGATATCTCAAAATAAGAATAAATGGACTTATACTACTTAAAAAAACGGTTCATATAATGATCGATAAGAATGCACCAAGATCAAGGATAATAATAGTCTTAATACGTTCGTAGACGGCTACTACGTGTACGATACTTTAGCTTTGCTCTGCTGAATCACCATTGCGTATACAGTATATTTTCTTCTTTAAGTAAAATTATCTGTCTAACCATTATACTCATCACTCATCATACATATAAGAATTCGACTCCTTTCTTTTTATTGTTAATATTGGTAACAAAAGATCAGAATTGGACAAAGTTTTATTCGAATAACTGATAAGGAATACAAATAAAAAATAATATTTTATTCACCGGTAATGAATAAGTATCCAATTATTCGTATTATTATTTAACTAATTTTACAATCGTTATTCGAATTCAGTATTCGAATAAAAAATGATAAATTATTCGAATAAATAGAAAGAAGAATTTTCTACGTATAATAAATTGTGGCGATCATATTTGATTGGTTGTTTATAATCAGCATTAATGTAATAGACTGGAACAAGCGTGCGTCCGAAATTCCACCAATAACCTTGATTTGTTTTCATAAATTGTCCTTCGTGTGTATTTCATGTAACAAAGCTCTGTACAGCACCGATCTCTGAGCAGTCGTCGGTCGTCACTCAAATAATACAGACGTGTTTAGCTCTCTTTCGATTTTATAAAAATCCGAGTAGTAATTATCGAGGACATTTCATTACATTTTGGCAATTATTGGAGCTTATCGCTATAGGATGAGAATATTAATATAGGTACTTTGGACGACCTTGTACGGAATTCTACCGGTTACCAACGAGAGCGACGATGGACTATCACCAAGCAGAATAATTTGGAAATAATTGATATTAATGGAAGCAGCCACAATTCATTCAGAGTGGAATTTCGTCGCTATATTCATAAAGGAATAAGATAAGAACTATATGTTTCCATATGTATAATCGAAATTTATCGTTATCGAACGTTAATTTATAATTGTAAATTATTTTTTTTCAGGTATATTCACGGAGATCCTCCGTTGTTTATTCGAAATCATTCGAATAATACCCAACTCTACATAAAATATATCAAAAGTCTCTCGTCTAATTTCACTTAACAAACATAAAAATTATAATAATGTTATCTATTATATAGAGTGCCCGTATCAACACTCTACACAAATTCAGATCGTCCACAAACATATTAACGGAAGGGAAGAAAAAGATGACATAATTCGTACAAAAAGTAAACAATACATATTCGGTACATAAAATTAACACGGCAAATACAGATGTACTCTTGTCACATACGAAACATATACTCTACATTGATCCACCGATCTATCAACATAATCCACTGATTATCTTCTCAAAATTTTCCTAGAAACGCCTTCCTTTATTATCTCGCTGCCTTCGTCCGACCGATTATCATCATCCACATCGTCCTCGCTGACGAAGTACCGACCAGCATGCGTCGTAACGACCTCTTCGTTCTCTTTATCATTCTGCTCATGATCCATCTCCCCTTCTTCTTCTTCCTCTTCCTCCCGATGCGTATCATAATTAAATTTGTTTAGCTCCTTCGTGTAAACTGCACCGCTCTCCGATCGTAAACCTTTCCGATATCCTTCCTCGTAGCTATGCGTTGGCGACTCCAGGTGATTATCAGAAACCTCATGGTGTTCCGGATGAGCTGAGTATTGCGGTGGATAGGAATAACCGATCGCGCCGTTCGCATAATCCTCGGTAAGTATCGGAGAAAGGTTTCCACCGTAGGACTCTCGCTGAGGAAAGTAAGAGTCCGGATGATCGTGATCGTTCGAGTGCACGGATTTATGGGGATCCTTGTAATCCTTGTAACCTTTTCCAGGTCCTTCCTGCTTGGTATCGTGACTCGCATCACGATGCTCTTGCCCGTGATCGCCCTGGTGAAAGTAACTGGTCCAGTATTTCCATTCGTGGTGACCCTCCTTGTGATCTTCCTCCGAGTGCAACGGCATTTTCTTCTTTGGGATTTCCTTCCTCTTTGGTACGTGCTTCTTATGCGGTATCGCTTTATGTATAAATATCGTCTTGGTGTGGATGTGATGCTTTATGATCTCTGGTACGTGTATCTTGAAGTGTACGCTGAATGAAAATAGCGATGATAAGAAGAGGAAGAGACATTCAGGCCGTTTATTTTGAAAATGGTGTAAGGTACTTTTTTAGAGTAATGAAAAGTGGTGATTCGTTAACGTTTTTGCGAAATTATTTATACTAAGAATGATATAAATGTCCAAGGTAACAAATGTAAGTCTAAATTTTCTGTACATCCTGTATATAATGTACCTAGGAATTCTATACAATGTCGGATTACATACTTTACCGGTAACATGTACAGTCACCTGTATTAGCGAAAAGGCTAAAGTTAGCATCAATTTTTTTAGACACATTGAAACGGATACCCTTTAATATCTAGATAAAAATACAGCAGCATCACTCACTGTCGAATTGAGTAACCTCCTTTTCGAAGCCTATTAAAAAGCGACTTATGCAATTTTCAAAATAAACGGCTCATTTAGGCTGGTTGTAGGTACGATATAGTATCAGTTATCAAGCAGTGCTTATTACAAATCAGGTGACTAGCATATGTACAGTGACGTAGGGTCATACTACAACATATTTTTGGCGTATAAGAAAATTTTCATTAAAAATGTTGCTTCTGTTAAAACAAGAAATGTTTTTCTATAGAATAAAACAAAGAGACTGACATAGATTAAAAGTCGAAATCGAGGGCTAAGCGTATTTAAAAAATATGTAGGTGACCGCTAGGTACTACAGTTAGCGATAAAATACCTGGTCCGCAATGCGTTAAGAAGGTCGTTTTAGCGATCGTGAGATTCTCATGATTAAATTTCTAATTTTTCGATTCCTCGAAGTCCGCGTGCCGATCGTAAATCTCGAGCGGAAGTTTCGCGAAGGAAAGCAATTTATGAAGTTGCATTGTACGCTCCGTCGAGAATCACTCGGAGAGAAGCCGAAAGGATTCTTTTCACTCTGAGAAAGCGTAAAAGGCGATGATTGATGATAGAATCACCGTGATGTGACTTACCGCGTACACCGTACACGGTATAAATGATTTAATTACGCATTAAACACTCACTGCTCGTTTCCTCCGTTTCCCAGAAGGATCTCGTTCAACAGAAACAGAAGCAAGCACGTCGACTTCATCGCTGTTACTTCGGTGTAAGGTTTGTAATTCAAAATTGACAGGACAAGGAGATAGACCGATCGATCGATCGATCGATTTTCGAACCGATTCTGTCGTCGATCACGAGGGTTTGTCGTTTATATGCGATCATCTCGCCGTTCGAGCGTTTTATTTGAAGCGTTTCCGCTTGATCGAAACCCCATCGAACTCTTCGCGATTTTTACGCACGGGGAAGCAGAGCCACTGGTACGATTCGCCACGTTCCTCGAAGAGTTTATCGCTGTTAGTAAAAAAAGAAGTGTCCAAGTTCCATCGAAGAGGTTCCATCGAAATTGCGATTTTCCTTTTTTTAGTTTATTAGATCGTGAAAATAATTTCTGTTTTATTTCTTATTCTTATTTTTAATATTTGGTAATAGTCGTTAAATTAATTCAAGCATTATTATTGGCGTTATTATCCCTCAGTATTAATATATTCGTAATGTGGAGTATGGGATATATATTTTACTATCCTTATTTTTTAAAACCTCTTAGCGGGATTTTATTCTTTATTTTTAACTCTTAGAAGATCGGAAGGGTGCAATGGACCCTTTTTTACATTAACAACTATTCACATGTCGTTAATATAAGTTAAATTGCATTATCTTTAATGTTTGAATTTTTAATGTTTTGTTTTATTTATTTTTTATATAGAAGTACATTGAACCCTTTTCTTTATTAATTATTGTTCACAAGTCGTTAATGTACATTACATTCAATTGTTATATTAAATGTATCAAGTAAATTAATTAATTTTTAATCTTAATTATTTGTTTTTTAATAGTCTTGTAGGGTTAATAGGATCAAAAAGAAGAGAAAGCATTTTCCTCGTCATTGAACTTCTTTTTATTGAAACTTTAGTACAATCGAGTATCACAAAACAATAACGATGCAAACATGGCGTTTGTTTAAATATAATGACATGTATGGTGTAAAAATGATTAAAATTACATTTGTACTATTTAATAACTATTCTTTGGATCTGTTGTTATGCGTTACGTTCTCCAATAGGGATTCATCTTCGAAAGAAATCATAAACTCCATGCTCCTGCTCGTGCTCGTGTTCGTGCTCATGCTCGTGTTTCTCTTCTTCCTTGTGTGGGATTATTTTATACACCGTGTGAGTATGCTTCACGTTTTTTACCTTGTACGGTACATGTATTACCACTTTTTTTCTGTAAGCAACATCAAGCTCGTCGTATCGCGAACAAATAAGAACAAATAGATCTACTGGGTCGTAACATAAATTAGTTCGGTTATATTCAATAGTTGTATTATTTATTAACAAATTAAAGAATTACATTCGATCGGTTACGTAATTTTCATTGCTATTTATGATAGCTTCCCATTATAAAGACAATTAGTTAACAACACGTTAAGTGCCGAATCAATTTTGCATAATCCATTACCACTTTTTTATATTACATCATATTATTTTTACATGTCGTGTCGATCCTAAATATCAAGAAGCAAAATATAAAAACATTTCAAACGCAATCTGTAAAATTAGGTGTCGGCCTTTTCTTTGAATTAGAAAATTCTTTGAATTAGAGTATATTCATTTTTACAACCAAACTTATTTATGTTACAACTTAATGAAGTACTTACGATTCGGACGACGGTAATATCAGAACAAAGAGCGCGACAAGAAGCATCAAAGTCTGCAAACGGTAAATTCTTTTACGTATACGTACCTAAACATGCACGTTTAAATAATTTCAACGATGTTTTTATTAAAAAATAATTCTCACCAAAAACTTGCGATTCATCGCTGATATTCTCGTGCCAAAAACAGGGTGCTCTTCGAAGATTCAAAGACTATTATAAAAGAAACTCTGCGCGAATCGCAACTCTGCCTCAGTTTATATACTACACGCGGTAACTGCCGAAGCGGATCGCTACACGTAGTACTTCCCGAGTCTCCGCCCAGAGATCATTTAAAAGTCTGTTGTGCTTTAAACTGTATGATATTTTTTAGAAACGTGTAATAATATGCTAGTTTCTTCGTGGGCGTGATAATAATAACTATAATAATAACAACAATAAATATCGAATAAGCTGAACATTTAGTGGAACGAGTGTATACTTATCGATATTTAACGAACTAACGACGCCGAACCATCGTATTACACGAGTTTCTTGACACTTTCGCATAATCGATTGAGAAACTTTCATCTACCGTTGCAAATAATGGCTCGTTGATCGTATATCAAATGGCGAAGAAAAGGCGGGGATCGATCAAGGTGAAAATACCCAAAGGAATAGAAAGCGGAGCAAGAAATTCCACTACAATCGCATGTTAGTTCGTTCGTTATAAAGTATATAGTTATACAAAACCCTCGGCTCGAAGGGAGAGAGGGAGAGAGAAATCTTTTGTTAAGAATAAAAAAGAATTTAAAATAGCGAGTCGAGTTAGCCGATTGTGATTGTAATTAGCTATTCCATTCATTTCACGGCCGTGTTAATGTTCATAGAGTGGAAACCATTTACAATACTTTGAAGCAAACGATTTAATAGGAGATAAAATACGAATGATTCAAGAAAAGTTATTCAATGTGAAAACTGAATTATAGGAAGTGCATCGCTTCCTTGCACATTTTTTTATTTATTTAGTAAATTATGGGCAGAGGCTCTGTAGTAGAAGATGAAAAGAAATTATAATATTGAAAAACAAATAGAAGCATATTAAAATTAAATCTATATAAAATAATTTATATTTTTCTATATAGAAATATAAAATAAACAGATTTTTGTCTGAATAGTATATTACTTCTTTTTGCTTACAGATATTTCCAATATTCGATTGTTTTATTGTTAGGAAAAGAATGTAACACACTATATACGTTTATAAATATTGAGAGCAGCAAATTAATAATTATTGTAGTATTATTATTATTAATTTACGGAGGATATGAGAAGTGTAAAATTTGAAATGTAGATAAGAACCGCGTAATTTTATAAGTCGATAGTGAAACACATCGATATATCGTTTCTCGTATCGAAGCACTTAACCTATCGATATCTTCACTCGGATGTCAAATCTTATTAAGTCTACATACTTTGTGGCTTTATTTTATTCGTCCGTCAGAGTTTCGAACGTGTCGAGCGATAGTTAGCCACGTCAAAATAGATATAATTTAAAAATGGTAAATCTTCATGTTCTAACCATATTGACATATTCGAAAAAATAAATATCGGTGCTCTCTTTATGATTTTACGTTATATTTCTTCTTCTTTGTTACAAAAATAAGCGACTGTATTTATCTAATCGACCATGTGATCATTTATTTAGATGGAAATTGAATCTATGACGAGATATGTCTCGCCGGTAAATCCAGCAATTTTTTCATTGCTGGCTATAGTGCTGCTTGGAATCGGAATATTCTTCACGGCGTGGTTCTTCGTATATGAGGTTACCAGCACCAAGTTCACAAGGGATATATTCAAAGAATTGTTAATTTCCTTGGTAGCTGCTATCTTTTCTGGATTCGGCGTCTTGTTTTTACTACTGTGGGTGGGCATATATGTATGAGTGTAGGTAAGATCATTACAGATTATTGCATTGAATTTATAGGTTAATTTATATAAACATTTTTCTTCTCTTTTCCAGTCTGTTTAATGAAAGAGATTGTCACATAATGCAATACTTTTTGCAATGACTAAGTATATTTATAAGGCGAAAGAACAGAAAAGGTTATCGCAAGTTCCATTATTATTGACACATTAACTTAAATAAAACCATTCTTGAATATCTTTTTTATATTACGAGCGTGTTCTTTTATTCTATACTACCTAGCGTGTTGTTTGGTATGGTATATTATAACACATTTGTAACAGATTGGGTGCATTAATTTTACATTGAAATATCGACGATCGCATTAGAGATATCGGGAAAATTTGTAAAAATGTATTTTGTTCTAAGAAATATTATACATATCAACAAACTATCGTGAACTTTACAATATTATAAATTTGCTTACTGCACCTGACGCGTATAATGCATTTGTCGTATGTTTACGTAGTGTGACCATGATAGACTTTGTTATAATTACATCATAATAAAAGATTTTGATAAATTTACATATAAACTCATAACCGTTCAACCTGCCAATCCAGCTTTCTGGCGACATCTTTGCATAAGAGCTCTAAGCATAAATTGTCTACGAGATAGTTGTCGCACTTGTTTCAGGAACACATCCAAGTCTATTATTCCAGAACGCAATCCTTCTGCAAGGTAGTATATAGCGTCTTCTGTGGCAGCTTCTTCAGCAAATGCATTTAACATCCTAAAAAACGTATATGCTTATTGTATATGACAAGGAGAGAAACAAGAATTTATTTAAAAGAAACCTTACTGTTTATATAATGGCGCAATCGTAGTAACAGCTTCGTCGACATCTATCGATTGATTATCAGAAAGTTTTGCTATCTCCTTCTCCAATTCTGTTTCCTTATCTTGGAGAATAATTGTATTTTTTTCAAGTTCTGCTTTTTCTTTATTTAGTTTATCAAACAATTCTGATAGATAAGCAGAGCCACTAGTGAGTTCTTGCTGCGTACGACGTAGAGTTTCTAATTCTGCTTGCAACTGAGAAAACTGCTCTCTTAGTCTACGACGTAGTTTATCTTCCACGGCGGATAACAAAGATGCTCTGATATGCTCTTCTGTAATTGTGCCAGAACTTCCACCAGAATTTCCTGATATCGTGGGAGACTTGGAAAATAAATCTTTGATAATTTCTAACTCATGAAGTTTAATAAGCTATAACAAATCTGTAACTATCAATACGGATAACTTACTGGCTGTGTAGCAGGTGGATAAGGGTAAGAACCGCTATGGCCTTGTCCTGGGTAATTTGAAGCACCACCTTGATACATTCCGTAACTTGGATATGGCATACTCGATGTTACAGATGGTGGATAGGGAGGGTATATATTATTTCCAGAACCATATTGCGACATTGGTGGATATGGCATGAATCCACTCGAAGTTCCAGTAGATCCAGAATTAGGTACCGGCATGAAAGCTAATGGAATATAACATTATTTTATCAATTCTGACAAGATGAAGTAACATGTTAATTTTTAACCCTTTGCACTCAACAACTTTTACTAGGACAAAGTAGCAACTTGAGACAGACTTCATAAATGAATTAATGTATAAAACTAGTATATTTTACTATTTTATGTATATTTAAACCTTAAAAAACATAATTTGTTTAATATTAAGCCCTATATTGTTTCTGTGAGAACTGTCAAAAGGTTAAAGTAGAAGCACAATCACAACTGTTGCAAATCTCCTCTAATTGATCAACTAAAATTTTTATAACTATTAATTTTACAGTGAAGAGCTCTACTACACCAGTAAACAGATATTGTTATAGAGATTTGAAGGTTCAACAAAATCTAACATAAACCAAAATTGTTGCCTCTCGAGTGCAAAGAGTTAACAGTAAAATATTCATAGGAGAAATAACATTTCACTCTTACGTTGGATAGGGTATGCCATTGTATTTACTTGCTGCTCATTTCGTCGCTTAGCATATACAGGTGGTTGCTCTCCAAATGTTACGATCATTACTTGTATCAAACCAAGTAAATCAGAAGTATGCTAAACAATACAAACAAGAAAAAAATTATATTTTTTATACTATTTAAATAGAGATATGAATTTATTACTTACTGGTAGCCAATCATGAAGATATGGTAAATAAATTTTACCATTGTGATCGACGTACATACTGCTTTTTATATTCATATCTGCTGTTGGTTTGACGTAACATATTGGTGCATTATTTGGGTGCGTATCCATTAGCCATATAGATATTGGAATATTATAACAAACACCTGTCAAATTTATTAATATTAATTGTACAGTTTTGACAGTTGTATCTTTATGTATATATGCAATTACCTTTATACGTAACAGGTATTGTCCCTTGTAAATTGATTAATTCCTTTCGAGTTCCATCCGCAAATACTATAGAAAATACAAATAAAATAAGTTGCAAACGTTTGAATAATTGTTACAATAATATATGCTAGGCTAATTATAAATGCTATCATAAACATATTTAAATCTTCTCTATAATGTTATCACTTACCAAATGATTCTATTTCATACTGTAAACCTATGTACATTGATAAAACATTGAGTATTTGACTTTTTGTAACGTCTGGATTTTGATACTAAAACATAAATATTTCGATAAGTAAGCGTTAAAGAGATAGCTTCATATAAATACTTAGTTTAAAAATTGTATGAATAGAACTTGCCTTTGACAGAGCCTGCTTTATCTTCCCTTCATCATGAGGTGACATATTCACAGCTTTTTTTTCTCCTTTTTATAAAACTTCCTTTAATATAAATTATTCAACTTGATTGATACAAGGGCAAGAAATAATAAACTACCTAAAAATGGCATATACAAGTTTCTCCAGCACAAACCTAGTACTGATATAAATACTGAAATATTTTTATTAAATTAAGCAGTCTCGTTGACAACAGTCACATCAGACAAGCAACTTATCTCATTTAATTACTATCGTATATCCCACATAGGCTTGGCTGCTGTGGAATACAAAAGTGACTAAGCTAAGTAAAAAAGCTAGGTGAAACCTAATCTAACATTGAAATCTGACCAATGAACGGTATCTTCCAATGGTTGCTTACCAATTTCTATTACAGAAACTGATAGGAATAATACGTGTTCTTTCTGGAAGAATTTATTTTAACCAATTGTCGTTGGTATTACTATACTACGCTCGAATCAGAATGTAAAGATTTCTTTTGTACCAACTGAGTTCTAGTTACACTGTACATGAAATTAGAGCGGCGCTTGTGTCAATATTTTTGGAAGTGTTGTGTAGAATATCATCTACCATGAAATTATATGTTTCTTGATATGATTATTCCCGCCAGTGATAATAATTTAGCTTTCATTCATTTTTAACGTTTACCACTTGCACCGGGAATTGGTAAGATTAATTTTAGGTCGTATAGCATTGATTATATATGTCTAATAATTATATATACTACGCTGTAATATTTTAGTTTAATATTATGCATTTATTATTTTATAATCGTAGAAAATTAGATTTTTATTTGTTTTTTATAGCATTTTGTTTGTGAGTATTAGAAAGACAGCATCTTGTAAAAGATAGTGTAGTATTCAAATATACACAGCAGTAGAAGACCATTTCTATTATAACATTGACACAAAAATTATAATACCTCCAAAAGGTAAATATGATCACTGGCTCACATGATTCATTTCAATTCTTTCCTTCTCTATCTTTATATTTATACACGAGAATTTAAAATTAAATTATTCGGGTTACTTTTATTTCTATACATTTTTTAATTTTTAATTTCTTGTTATTTTTCTATTATCTCGGGTATTTAACATTTGTATTTATTTATATAAAATAACGGAAAACATTGTAACAATTTCCAAGAAGTTTCTTAAACTTTTGTTATTTCTTTCATTTATTAAGGTCTCTAAATTTTTGGATAGTTCAATATATTTGTTTTAAACAAATATGTTAAATACTTATTTAAATTAAATATATTAAATTAAAAATTAATAAAATATTACTGCGTCTGTTCAATGTAGTTCGTGTACCCCATTACCAGAGGCGCTGTAAACGGTACCGAGCTAATAGTAAATACACGGAACATTTCGGCCCCGACTTTTGGAAAACGCTTCTAGCTAAATTATACCTGCACTATACGTAGGATCGATCGAAGGATTGCAAAGGATGAATATGACAATACGAAGGCAACGATTATGTCACTGCAAAGTTCGTTCATCGAGATGCGTTCTCGTTTCAAGGCCAAGGACACTTCGGAGTCGTAAAGAAAGGTCAGTGCTCGGTGTATCGGTCAATGATCGTTCTTTAAATCGATTTTATATATTTGATGACTTTTTAAGTGTCTGTTTAGTTCAACAAGATCGTCAAGTTTGTAAAGAACGGTGTAAAATAGATTTCTTAAAATATATTCACATTTTATTAGAGACAAGTTTGAAAAATTTCATAACTTTATCGCATATCGGTAAAGTGGAATAAATTGAAGATAACGATATAATGTCGGTAAAGAAAATGATTATCAAAGTTCATATCTATTGTAACCGATAACCTCTTTGTAGTAGGTACAATTATTTTTCTATGCATAATGACAAAACACAGATATGTAATGTATTATTATTTAATTTTGTTAACATATGATATATTTTAAAACGACCTATTCTTGTCACATTACAGATAACTAAAAAATTCGACGGAAAAATAGCGTTGTCGTACCAAAAGTGATCTCATAGCGTAAAGAGTTGAATAGTAACTAATAGTTGCTTTTTAATACTCTTCTAGAGTTTTTTGTTCTCTTCAAATGAGTACAAAAGTAAGCAAGTATAGAATACAACTGCATATTTGTTTTCTAATCTTTTACTTAATAAAACAGTAATTTTCTTAGTTATTTCAATAATAAAATAATATTGAAATATTTTCTATATACATATATTTGCTTTATATTGCTATTCTTTATTTCTTATTATTAAAATTTACTAAACAATAATTTGCAAAAAGTCGGGTTTGAAGGGTTAAGAGCACATTTTATTTACTAATACAGTTTCTTTAATATTTTACGATATCAAAAATCGGCCGACGATTCTTCGAATACTTCAAGATCGATATTTCAGTAGGCCTCGCTTACCGAATTAATATCTTAATCTTCTTAGACGAGTGGCGAGAGCGCTTTTATACCGCAAATGTATTCCGTTTGCGTTGCACTAACTCTAAGACGTTTAATCCGTTCGTAAGCCAAGTTCACGTGCCGCCAACGAATCTCGCTTAAGATAAACGTAGGGATGACTGTGACACATCGAGAGATGATTCAAATCCAAGGTTGGAAATCTTTACTTTTTATTTTTATAAATAATATCGGCACACTATCATCGTTACATTTATTCATCGACACGTATTATCTACTTATTATCATCTATCTTGTAATGACAATGAAGCGGTCCGTTTTTTGTCCAAGTTAAACGAGTTTCTTCGCGAATCACAAGCTGGAGAATCCTTTTGTTTGAAAATTTAAATAAAATGAGTATTTGTAAGAAAAAAAAAATGAAATTACTTATACATGGTATCCTACGTAACTGGAACAGGCTGTATCTCCTAACACTAAACGGTATCAAACAGTGCAAAATATGTAAACAACTTGATGCACTTTTGTGCATCGGCGCATCAGAATAGTGCAACTGCATCTTTTTCCCAAATGAAAACCTGAAAAATTAATCGGTGCAATCAAAAATATAAGCTTCAATTTAAATAAAGGTGCAATTGCATTTTTTTGATGTACCGTATAAAAATGTTTGTTTATTGCAATTTACAAGATAGACAACCTTTTCGTATGAACAGTCAATTAAAAAGAAGGCTTGTAATCAATAGATAAATTATTATTACAACAATGTTTATTTATCAAAAACGATGAAGAAATTACTTCTCTCCTTTTTTCTCTAATTTCCGATATCGTTCTCTTTCAAGGGAACGATAACTGGTTTGCATCTCATTTATTTACGCCTCTCTCTCTCTCCCCCCCTCTTTTCTCTATCTCTCCCCCTCCCCTTCTCTCTCTCTCTCTCTCTCTCTCTCTCTCTCTCTCTCTCTCTCTCTCTTTCTCCCACGTTCATACGAGAAACGATCGTTTCACACAATGTGAATGTGTCCTAACGATCGAGGAGAGGTTTTAAACGATGAAGCCGGTGCAGCAGATAAAACCGAGATGGCTTTCAGTCGATAACAAGTCTTTCAGTAGCACTCATCGTTCGCCAGTTCTCGCATTCTAATAGTAATCCTCGATCCTCGTCTTTGAGTTCGTTCCAAACGGAGGGAGAAAATTTCATCTTTTTGTAGATCGTTGCGTTAGCCAAGAAAAAATTGAATTTTATTTCAAATTGCAAATTAGTTTATTAGTTTATTGTTCGGATGGTGAAGACAAAGTGATCGATGATCAAAAACAAATTTCGAATCAACGATAACGGAAGATATTGAAGAAAGAAAAGAGATTCGCATCGATTGTTTGAAAAAATGCACGAATAATCGAGAAAGCGTGACTGACTTTATATTAATGCGCGAGAATAAATTAATAATAAAACAAAAGTCAGTTGGCCCTTGCGCTGGTAATAAATGTCGAGTGTATCGATGTTTCGTAATTTGTGATGACAGCTCGCCAGGTTCGAATGATTTGAAATACGCGTGCTCGTTTATCAGACTCCGTTGAAGGAATACGGTTCATTGAACTTTCGCACGTTTAAATATTTGCTTCGAAAATGAATTTCGAATATAAGATTGTATCGTTATTAAATTAATTTTCAAATTGATCGTCGTTTGGTATAAGAAAAAAATATTAACATCGTAATATTTCTTTAGCCGTTCGCGAGTTGACATTTTATTCGATTACGAATTCGATAAAAACGAGACAACGTCTTTGGTCGAGACTATGCAATCTAGATGACTCAAGATTATAAATCAGAGTGATAAAAGGAGATCTCGAAACTCTTGATTCACCGTCTGGACCCTTTTTCTTTTTTTTGCCTTCAAATACGATCTAATCGTCGTACTCTCGTTCTCTCCGTTTCTATTTTACAATCTACAACATACACGTGCAAAGCGTGATCGTTTATCGTAGAACTGATGCGACTTCTCTACTATAAGTATTCGATCGGATAATCTTTACGCAGATATGAACGGACACGCCGTGACAATGGATATCAAGGTATCGATAGACGTCACCTTCTTTTGTCATCCCCTAATATTTGATTAACAATGAGATCAAATTGACAAACGCTGTAATTGAGTCGCTCGTGTGCTACATGGATTAACTCTACAAAATAAAAAGTCGAGAAAATTGGTAAAGTACGGTGTAGCGGTAAATAGTTTACTTATTGTTTAACATTTAAGACTTACTTATTGTTACATTAAAGAATTAGTTAGCTACATTCGTCTAAGTATTTGAATTATCGAAGTATCGCATCATTGCGATCACTGCAACGATTTACTTTAAACTATCGTATTAAACGTATTGTCTTTTTATTTAAATTATTTAATTATATGTAATATTCAACGCTCGACAAACTTTTGTTATTTAATCATCTTAAGCCTGATTATTAAGCTTAAATATAAAATTTAGCTTAAATATATAAAAAATTAAGCATCAGTTAAGTGCTGCTTTGGTACTAAAATTTTAAAAAGCTCAAAAAGTGGAATTAATCATTGTGGTCTGTGAACGGCTCAATTAGTTATCGCTCGTGTTTATTGGTATTCGCAACTACTATTTCATTATTTTATTAATTATAATATATTCGGAATAAAAGTACGAAGAGTTCATTATGATATTTTTGTTTATTTTGCTATTGTTACAATTAATATCTAGGTACATTCGCATAAATGTAAAGACGAAAAATTTATAAATATTTCAAACACGGTCTACAAAATCGAGTCTCAGTCACCGGTGATCGCTATGTCACTCACGTGTTAAATTCATAAGTTGTATAATTAAAGATCGATTTATCACTGATCATTTATGCAACATCTGTAATCTTCGATGATGAAAAAACGAGACGTTCTTTTTGCAAGTGATATAACTCCATCTGTTAATACATTGGGATATTGATAAATATGAAAAGAAGGCGTCCATGTTTAACTAAAACTGGCGTTAACACATTTTTTCCAAAATTGGACTTATACCACAACCAAAGACACGGCTCAAATGAAGACTTATCGTTGGAAAGAGATCATCGTGGATAACGATCGTCAATATTTATTAATCTTTTACACTGCATTGTTTTTGCTTAATATCTAATTACGTGGAAATAAAAGAAATGGCGAAAGTAAGAGTGGCGGGGAACGAAAGTAAAAGAAAGTATTCATTAATGAATAATTGATAATAAAAAGATATTTACGACTACAGTATAATCGACGATAAAAAGATATTTACGAGTTACCACGTGTGGTAGAACCTTGAAATTTTGAAAGTCACTTAGATTGACATTTCTAATGCAAAGGGTTAATATTCAATCAAAAATGGCAAGGGTAAGAGTGACAAGGAATGAAAGTAAAATAGAAGTATTCATTGATGAATATCGAGGAGCCTTCCATATCAGAACTAATAGAGAGACAAAAGTATTCGGATAATAGAACAACCATTTGTCTGATATTAAATTTCATTTATTTAAATAAAAATGAAGATGTGTAATTTGTACAGTATTTATGGATCCCAAACATGACTCTGTAGAACTACATTCTTCTCGTGTCTCGAACTATCGAAAAAAGAATTGACAAACTGACCGAACCAATTTTAACGATATTCTATAGAAGGCTTTTGTTTATAATAAGAATGTTAAATTTCAAATTTCAATGAAATTGTTGAGAGGTTTTCAAAATAATGATAGATCATAGGTACATTTACAGTCGTGCAGAAAATTAATCTATAATGTAACAATCGTATCTAATAAGATACTCTTTGCGGTCGTGCTTAAAAATTCTACAAACTAAAAGAGATACCCCTGATGTAACATAAGTAACTCTATAGAAGTACATTCTCTTCTTATGCCTCAAACCATCCAAGTTCCATTTCAAGTGCAAGTATACATATTATACATTGTATCTAAACATTGCTACAAAACGCTGGTGAAATAATGGGGGATCGGATAATGGGAGTTCGGATACGGGAGGCTCCACTGTAGTCCATGATAAAAAGATATTTACGAGAACACTAGCAGCCAAGCTACCACGTGCAGTAGAACCTTCAAATTTGTAAAGTCGCTTAAATTAACAAACCTTAGATAGCGTAGGTACTCGTTTTCGAGCGTAACCCTCCTTGATGATTTTCGTTCTTTGTTAATGACTAGACGTCGGCAAAGTTCTGATCGTCCAAATAGAACAAACACGATGTCGAGGAACAAGTATTTCGCTTCTTTTATCGCGACTTACACATCGTAATAATTATCGAGGCCAGGGAGGTCGTCGGATTGGTCACGACGCGTCTGTTTTCGAGCGTCTTACAATTAATCCATGAAGCGTTTCATCTCATTCTCGGGTTCATTTGACTCTAGAAAGTTACAGAAGCATAGAATCATCGGTCGTGTATCTTCTTATTTCGAAAAAAATAAGCAGTGGAAAGGTTCTGTCATAGTTAACTAGGAGAATGTGTTTTGGGCATATCGAGTGATGAATAATTTTTGTAACTTTTCTTTCTTTTCATTCAGATGGAATGGAGCGACGAGGATGAGGCGAGGAGGCGTGAGAAGAAAGGAGTTATTCATCAGGTAAGATGAAATTTTATTATAATTATTATTATAGCTCTTATCGAATTTATCGTGAATTATTATAACAATTATTAGCTGTTATTATACGTATATTTTATTATATTTATATATATATACTAATTATTATAATTATTATTATAATTTTTAGTTATTATTATATACATATATTATAATAATGATAATATGTAGATGCAAATAATTGTACGCACATTATAACGATAGTTATTATTTTAATTATTACCACATTTCTGACGAAATCAAAAGCTACTTGAAAAATATCATTACATATATCGAAGTGTCGTAGTAGGTATACGCGTAAACATCGATATACCACGTGCGTAAATAATTCTTCTGTCGACACATCCTTATATCAACGTCACGGTGACTCGCAAACGGCAATTATCTCTAATTTATTATTTAACCAATTTTACTATTTTTTTGCATCATTCTTTCGTTCACCAAGGACCGACGGTCTTCGCCAAAGTCACGTGACTTCCGATTCCTACTCCAGTTATCGTTTATTACGCGACATATCGAATTTGCCATCACGAGCGAACATCTAATCGCACGATGGCTGGTGCAATCGTTGAGAATGACTGTTCATGTTTTTATCCTTTTGTCGCGATAATTTCAATCCCGGCATTAAGATTTTTCTTTTTCTTTTTTTTTTATAATAGATATATAAAGAAAAAATAACATTTCGGATTTAATTTCGTTTTCTCGAACTAATTTACATAATATCATATTATTCAGGAGTTCAACCGCTGCGTTATACGAGGATCTACTCTACACGTAATCGCTAGATCCTTTTATAAAATAAATTGTAAATTTCAATACGATTCGTAAGCATTTGTTGTTGTAATAACTGTAAATCTAGCATACAGATTACGGATTACGTAGGAAACGGAAAAAAGAAAACCCGTTTCCCGCAAACAATTAAGAAGATAAACTTATGTCATTCTTTATAGCTCGTAGAGATTTGACATTTTTTCTCCTCCTAACATAAGTTTTTATTCTATCAATGGTACGTACCTATGTACGTGCATTATATACCTACGTCGATAATGCGAAAGATGTGATCATGCGGTTACGATACGTCGCACATTTCCGAACAACTTGTGGGTAGAATTTACATAACATTCTTCTATCGCTAGAACCCATGAGATTGTCGCAATTTCAACGTCGCCTTTACGTAAATCCCTCATTGAAATTTCAAGGAGTAACATAATTACCCGTTGATCGATCCATTGCCTCTCGCCGACTATTTATATCGATCTTACAAATGTTAACGTTTAAAGTAAGCGTTTGACACGCGAGGATGTTAATATTCAAGATAGGAATGTATCTTGTTGTCCGGCCTTCGTTATGGCGATCCGGTTAACGATGATAATTTCATTATGACGTGTTCATCGATCTTATATAAAATTATTTCGTAATGGTATTCTTTTTAAAACGTTGAGTGCCATGGCGATTACCGGTGACCGACACTCGTTTCTGCAGATTGTATTTAAAATGTTTATAAATTTCGTAGCTAGATATTTACGAGAATGTAATTACTACTTACAAAAATAATGTGATAACGAATTCTTCGTATTTTTATTCCGAAAATAATTAGAGACAATACTAGACGAATATATGGGATTATGAAAAATCGGCTCGGCACTTAACGCATTAACTGCACTCCGAATCTTTTTTCACTTACGAATACTGCAACTCCAAGGCATTTTTTATTTGAAGCATATGACAAACTATAGTTTTACTAAAAAAAAGATGTTAATACTATTACGAATCCGTTTATTTAATTAAAATAGTTTGCGATGCAGCAAATAAAACCTAACATTTAACTTTTGAAATCCAACATAGTGTGGCGTAATAGTAGTCGCGCCTACGAAGTGCAGTAAGTTAAAATTAGTTTGATATCCTTTTTGATTTCTTCGAAAACAGCAAAGAATCGGTTTCCTTTTTTTTCTTTCTGTTTTTATAAAGACCCAAAGTAATTGATATTACACATTTCTCGTATGCGGTTCATCGATGTTATAGTTAGTTCTTATTGCGTTAGTATCGACTCCGCTCCTCGTTGAATAAGTAAATACGGGCGTGCATATTTTATTAAGTTCATAGATGCACAACAACAACAAAAAAGAAACAAAATCGTCGCGTTTTTCTTGACTATATAATTTTTATAACGGTGATTTATTATTAGTGCGAGTAACGCCTGTAATTTGCAGATATTAATAAGCCTCTGCGCGAATTGCGTGGTACTGGGCCCCGCGATGGGATTCGGTTACAGTGCCGTGGCACTTGGATCGCTGATGTCTCCGTCCAGTGACGTGAAGATCGACTATAATCAAGCGAACTGGATCGGTAAGTTTTCACTTTTGACGTTTAATTTCAGGTATATCGTTAATGCCTGATATCACGATCGCCGATTTAAAGTGAAGGAGATCGGTGACGGTGATTAGATGATCATAGATTCTTCGTTAATTTAGGTATTTTTCAAAGAGAATACTTAACACACTCGCGACTGGTAACGTAGTTCTACGTCATTTCAAATTCTTTAGCTGAATATCGGTGATATAATTTTACATAATTGCAAATTATTTAAATGTATCCGGTAACTTATCTTTGCGTCATTCTCTTCGAGAATCAATAAGAAAGAAAAGGCGTATGCTCAAATAAGAAAATTATTTTATTAAGAAAATTATTGTATCAAGAAAATTGTTTTATTAAGAAAAGGCAGAAACAATTTTAATTCTCACGATCTAACAGTATTCACACGTATATACATAGCAGAACCTTGCTGTACTCATCAGCTACAGACTTTTGGAACTTACACGCGGCGCTAAGTTAGTCTCGCTCGACAATCGCCAGCCACGAATGAAAAATTGTTTTTTTCTTTTTTATTCCAGCAACCGCAGCTGCTTTGGGTACTCCGCTTGGTTGCCTTCTGACCAGTATCGTGATGAGTCGTGGTAGAAAGCTCAGTTTACTCGTCGTCTCCGTCATCTCCTTCATCGGCTGGATTACGATCTACATGTCCAACAACTACGAACAGATCATGATCGGTAGAGTGATCTCTGGGATCGCCTCGGGTATGGCTTCCGTCCCGGCGACCGTCTACTCCGCCGAAATCGCTGGTGTTAAATGGCGGGGTACTATGATCACCTGGACCAGCGTCTCAATCGCTATGGGTGTTTTGATCGTTTATATCTTTGGCTTGTTATTCAAGGTATCGTGAAGGGAAAAACATCGCTGAAGTATGTTTTTGCATTTTCAACATTGAAATTATTCGAGTCACTCGATTTCTCTTAAAAGTATTCTCTAAGCTCTAGACCACTAAACTTAAATCAATCTTACTCCGTCATTGATCACTCGACTAATAGAGTACGCGATTAAAGAAATGTATATTTTGTATATTTCCTTCATTATTTGATAGAAAACAGTATCAGATCACTGTTGATCGATCGGCAAAACTTTTGGCTCCATTTTAGACCCAACCAACCGAGGGTTAACTTTACAAACGCAATTTCAATCCCACTGAAACTCTGTAATTGTTTTTAGGAGGACTGGCGGTTGGTCGCCCTGATGTGTGCTCTATTCCCCCTGGCCTCGGTTGTCATCGTTCTGATGGTATTACCAGAGTCTCCCGTGTGGTTACGGGAACGCGGTCGTCTCGACGAAGCCTTGGAGATTTTCAAAAAGTTCCGTGGTATACCGACCGATCAGGCAGCCACCGTGGACGTTCTTCTGGAATTAAAGCCGAGAGTACAACAAACAGGGAAGAAGACGAAGAATATCTTGAAGCATTTGTTGAAAAGGAACGCTTTGATACCATTCGCGATAATGCTGACCTACTTTCTGTTCCAACAATTCTCCGGGATATTCGTGATGGTCTATTACGCTGTGGATATCGTCCAGAGTGTCGGTATCACGATAGATCCTTATTTGGGAGCAGTCTTCATAGGATTCACGCGATTACTTGGAAGCTTATTGGTCGCTGCGGTTTCTCGAAAATACGGCCGTCGTATACCCTCCATCGTTTCCGGAGCTGGAATGACACTTTGCATGGGGTTCCTCTCGATTTACTTGATCATGACCGATAGAGGACACACGATGCACGATCGGGGTATCTTCCCGGTCGTCTGCATCCTCATGTACATCTTTCTAAGTACTTTGGGATTCCTCTCGATACCTTTCGCCATGATCGGCGAAATTTATCCGACCAAGGTAAAAGATCTGCTCGCAGGACTTACCGTCTGTCTCGGCTACTTCTTCAGCTCGGTGACCATCAAGACTTATCCAGACATGTTGCTACTGATGGGAAAACATGGCGTCTTCTTCTTCTACGCGGTCGTCTCACTCTGCGGGACGCTGTTTGTTCTTTTCCTCTTGCCCGAGACCAAAGGGAAATCGTTACACGAGATCGAGGATATGTTCGTGAAGCGTAAACCTCATGATGTCGAGGAAAAAGATAATGCGATCACGATGATCTCGCTGAAGAATGGCTCCAATGGTGTAGAACGTCCGACGAGCGAGTGTACGAACGAATAGAATTCGCGCTGGTCGCGAAAACGTATAATAACGTGTGTAAAAAGCCTCATCTCTTGAGTATTTATACCAAATTTTATTTAACGCGTTGAGTGCCATGACGGTCACCGGTGACCGACACGCGATTTGTTAGATTGTGTTCGAAATGTAAATAAATTTGGTATCTTTACATTTATGAGAATGTAACTACCAATTGTAATAATAGTAAGGTTTAACGTAAACAAATGTACCTAATAACGAATTCTTCGTTATTTTTATTCGAAAAATAATTATAGACAAGAGTAGACGAATATATGTGTATGGGATTGTGCAAAATCGGCTCGGCATTTAAAGTGTTAAAAACAATTGTAGAGTGGAAATTAGAAAAGGGCCTAAGTGTCAAAAGCAAAGTTTTGAGATAATCGAGGGAATAGGAATAAAATGAATCTATTAATCTCTATTATGTTCATTTTCGTCTATTAATTGCTCTCAGAACTTGAAATTTTAAGTCTCGTACTCAGGACTTTTTTTAGACCATAAAGCATGGTACTTGGAACATTTTAACTTCAAAACTCGATTCTGAAAAAATAGCATTTAGGCCCTTTTCTAATTTTCATTCTTCAATTTTTATATACGCTCTATGGACGAGGTTTATTCTCGATATACGAGAGATTCGCCTGTTGTGTTTCAACAACGAAGAAAAAACTTCTAACGAAGTTAAGCGCGAGCTTTAAATTTTCCACGAATCTATCAGTTATATAGATTAACTAACAAAAGACGCGTTAGATGATAAGCTAGGCGAGAAACTAAGACTAAATTTATACGTCTGCGTAAAATCATTCCCGAGACGACGAATGTAACGAGAAGAGTCGAGAAAAAAATCTCGTAATGAGGTAATCGTGCTGAAGCTCTTTTATAATAGGAATTTACCGAACGAGAATCGAAACAAACCTGTCGCTAATTAAAAAGAAAATATTTGCGAGAAGATTGGTTGAACAAACTCGTCTTACAGATAGGGACGCGCGTAGTACAGATTCGTGTTATAGATAGGAACGAGACGCATAAGTTTCTGATAAAGATCGCGGACGCTTAGAAGATAAGACGACGTTTCTTTTTTCCTATGGTTGTCATCGGTGTGTCTTCGATAAAATTATTTGCTCATGTTCGAGGGTACTTGTACAAAAGTGTGGTACTTGTGTATCATATGAGAGATTATAAAACAACGATTTCGTTTTTTTTTAAACAAATACGCGTGTCGCTCATTATAAAAGTCGTTTGACTTCGTTTAATTGTTTATCGTAAGTTTTTTGCAAAATGATGCACGGAAAAATGAAGAAAAAGTTAACGACATCTAGTGAGAATAAAATACAATTAGGAATTGATTCACCTTTATAACAAACGACACGCATACGAGCTGTTTATTTTGAAAGTGGCATAAGTCAAAGATACATCGTTGAAATCGACGCGGGTGCGTTTCTTTCGTTTCTGTTCTCGCGACGCGATCCAAACGTAACAGGACTTGAGAGATTAAGAAATACGTTCGGAAGTTAAGCAAATCAAAAAAATGTTAGATCGATTATAAATATATGTATTTATGAGCCGTAAGTGGCATAAGTCTGTTTCTAAATCGAAATACTGAAGGATTTGTGTTTCAACGTGTTTAAAAATATTGATGCTAGCTTCAGAGAAGATTTACTCGTATTCGTTGTCCAGGATACTTATTTAAGACAATTGCGTTTATATAAGAGTTAATAAGTTATATAAATTATGTTTATTTAAGAAAATTTAGGGTTAAATTATATAATAAAAGTAATTCATATTACGTGTTTCATATAAAGGTTTATTTAAGAATCTTCTGTTTAATTAATTCATTAAATATATAAGAAAACAGAATTAATTTGTTCATTTTGAAACATGGGCACCTATAAGTAATTACATATCTAATCATTTTTATAATACAGTAACTTAATGTCATTTTCAAAAAACATTCGTATCATTCCGTTAATTAGTTTTAAAATAAAGAGATCGCGTATAATTATAATTAATCTAATTACTAACTTGATTTTTTTTTAAACTTACTTATATCACTTTCAAAGTAAACGGCTCGTATATCAATAATAGACAATTAACGCTTTAAGTGCCAAACATATTTCAATAGTTGACAATAATTCTAGTAAAGTCCAAAAATTACCAGATTTTCTAATATAATTGTTAACATTTTTGTTTTCTTATTTTTTCCATTTTGCTGAACTCCTACATATATTTATATATTAAAAGAATACCGTAACTCTTTAAATCAATCAATCAATCATGACATAGTACTTAAAGTTTTAAAAGCATAAAACTCGTGTGCTCATTGGATGGGAACAGGTATAACATTTTGAAAGAATGAACAGAAAAAAGAAAACAGAATAAATCGTCTTCGCTCCATTTTATTATTAAAATCTTAAATAATAAATTAACAAATGTCGTAACAATCACGATAATTAAATAACAAACACAAAAGAATGTACAATTTAATGTGCTGAAGCGCTCATGGAAGGGTGGGAAACACTCGGGTGACGAAAGGAGATGGGGATATGAAGGTGGGAATTGGGTGACGATGCTCGCGAGTAGGTACTTATAATAGTGATGATAATAGTAGACCAAGCGATAATAACGATATAACATTAAAACATGAACGTTAATAAGAGAGTAATTGTAATCGTAATCGTAACACGATAATATGCCGTACGACAACTAAAAATAAATTATATCTCTTTGCGAGGTGCCGCGCGCTAAAGGCGCGGTCGAGTCTTTCGAACGATCGAAAATGAAAAAAAAGAAGAAGAAGAAGAAGACTAAGAAGATTAAGAAGAAGAAAAACGCTACGAGTTTTCGCGGCACCGTACGCCATGAACTTTGATCGGCGATATATGTATGTATATATATATGACAAAGATGGCGAGGTACTGTGTGATACTTTACGTTAAAACGTTCTCCTCGATCGTACGCGCGCTCTTCCGCGAAAGAAAAGTCATTGATGATCTTTTCTTCGAAAGATTAAACGAACGTGCGGGATCGGAACAACCTCTCGCGTTTATGTCACCAAGAATCGCGACTCATCCGGTGTCATCTTACCGATTCTAACTAGGACTTCTTCTTAAGCGAAATAGAGTAGACTCCCCCCCGTATAACACGATTAGGAAATTAGAGTAACCTCGTACAAGACGGCACGTCGCGACAATTTTTTTATCGCATACAAAAAAGATCAAGCGGGGAATTAAATTTTACTTTTCATGCTAATTCCCATAACTGTATTTTTTCAAGAGCTAAACTATCGTGTTATACGGAGGAGGGTCTACTTTACGAAATGTCATCGTTATCGATGACTGGGGAACTCAATAATTGCCCGTATTATTAGGTTGTAATATAAATAAGTTCGGTTGTAAGAACGAACATATTTTCATTCTAAAAATTCCATTCGGACGGTGCAACGCGTTAAACGTCGAGTCTACTTTGTTTAGTTAGGCCATTGATTGAAAATTATATCGTCAATCACTGGTGATTAACACGATCTGAACGGAAACTTGCCGTCGGTCACCGGTGACCGACGTCGTGCTTAACGCGTTAACGAATTGTCTTTAAAACGAAAAACTGTCATGAATAACAATAGAGATTATTATAATTTAGTAATTTCCAAGGAACAAATAGTTAACTTGTTAATAAATAAGAAAATTATCGAACACAACTGAACTTATTTACATTACGACTGAATATTTCTTATCGCGTGCAGCATCGTTACGATCGACGGAGGAGAATAGCGTATAGATTTTTCTCGGCCTTTCCGATCCCGTTCTCCCGTTGGAATAAAAACCGAAACATCATCATCGAGAATTCATCGAGGGATAAAATCCGAACGTGACGGTTTCTTTCAACAGAACGATCGCGTTCGTTACTCTAGTCGATCCGATCCACGGTCGGTGCGATTCGGCACGATTCGAAACAACCGGAACGAGTTGTTGTCTTTTAGCGATATCGTTGCAAGAGCATCGACCTGCACAAAGTGCATACACCTGAATCGATCACACGGAGTAGCAGTACGATTACCATAAAGGCCAGTAGCACATCATCCTGCAGCAAGACCGAGTTTATCTAAAATAGGCGACGTAACAAAGTTGCTTCGTGCTTACGATCGTGTTCCAGTCCTTGTTTCGACATAGCGATATAAACGTTGTACGATCATCGTCAAAATGTCCACATGCCGCTAGGGGTTTCGAAACGATCCAATTTGCTACCTTAACGACCTAATTAATGTCAGTAAAGCTCTCTCGATACCGAAGTTTGAACCTCTTCACTGGCCTTCGTTGTTAATCCTCCATTTTTCTCATCGTCGATACCGTAGTCCAGGTCCCAAGTCAAACTCTTCGGTTTTTGGGTCTGCGCTAGTCTTAATATCAGTAAAGCTTCGTCGATAGGAAGATTCTTCTCT
The DNA here is from genome assembly GCA_032403825.1 of Odynerus spinipes. NCBI lineage: Eukaryota > Metazoa > Arthropoda > Insecta > Hymenoptera > Vespidae > Odynerus > Odynerus spinipes. The sequence goes on along the minus strand of JAIFRP010000034.1, from coordinate 230,683 downwards.
GTGGAATCTTCTTTGGCAACTCTCTCTTTCTCTTTCTCTCTCTCTCTCTCTCTCTCTCTTTGTGTCTCTATCACTCTTTCTTTCACTCTTTTTCACATACACACACTCTCTCTCTCTCACTCTCTCTTTCTCTCTTTTTCTCTTGCGTTTCTCGAATCACTTCTTCGAGTATCGCCCGAGAACAGATTCGTTCCGAGACTTCTTCCAATATCTTCATGACGATCGATTTTATCGTCGATATTCGGTGTCCGTCCAGTCCGTAAAGCTTTTTCTATCAAAGGCTAGTTCGGATAGAAGATACAACCGTTCGTTTTACGGGGTAGAACCTTCCATCTTTGACCTGGACTCCTACCGTCTCTCGACGAACCGAACGTTGAAGGTTTCTTCCGGTAGCGCCAAATTACCGATCGGTACCTTGTAACTTTCCTTATCTATTGGTAGTATCGTGAAGTTCTTCAGTAGAGACGCGATCGTCGCGAAACTTATGTACTGAACCATCTTGTATCCCATGCACGACCTTCGTCCACCTCCGAATGGCAAGAAGTGTTCTGGTTTGTGAAGTCTTCCATCTCGAAGGAATCTCTCTGGCATGAATTCTTTCGGCGAGGTCCACAGTTCTTCGGACATGTTCAGCTCGTAGTTGTTTAGGAATATGAACGTATCCTTCTCGATTCTGTAACCTGATAATTAAAGGAACTATTAAAAATCGTGTACTTTGTTAGAAAAATGTTAATACATTAGGGGGTCAGCGATTATCGAGCGAGACTTTAACTTAGTGACGTAAGACTACGTTGTCGGTATTCAGTTAACAGATTAGAAACAACGTAACTCTACGTTCCCGATCACGAATATGTCAAGTTCAACAAGACAATCGTTATTCGAAAGAAATTTACCTGCGATGGAGCTCTCCTGATTGGAAACATGAGGTACGATCGGACTAGCTATCAGCCTGATAGCTTCCAAGATGATAGCCTCGGTGTACGGCATGAAACCCCTGTTCTCTAAGCCGACATACTTGTCCGCGATACCAACGGAATCGATCTCCCTTTGTGCCGTCTGCTGAACGTGCGGTCTAGTGGCCAAGAATCCCAGAATCTTAACAAGCAGGTTCCCTACAGCGGAATGACCACCGATGATGTCCTCCAAGGCGAACATGGCCATGTCCCAGGTCATACTCGGTTCGGAGTTGGTCTTTACGTGATTGATCAGGCAATCGACATAATCCTCTTCAGGTATGACAGTTTTCCAGTTTCTCAGCCTGTCTCCGATGATATTCTCGTCGACGAAGTCTCGAATCTCGTGACTCCAGTTCGCCATTCTGGCCATGTTACGTTGATGAAGCGGCATCAGGAATGGCATGAAGTCAGCGGCGTAGCCTTGGTTCACTTCGAAGAAGACCTTGTCAAAGTTCTCGACCATTTTACGGAACGGCTTGTACTCGAAGGAGAAGCTCCTCGAGCAGAAATATTTCACGAAGACGTTGGCACAGGTGTGGAGAACGAGTGGCTTCGAGTGAACGCTTGCCCCCGAGAGAGACGTAAGACGATCCATCATGATCTCCATTTCTCCGCCTATTATGTCGTTCAGCTGGTTGTAACGCGTCGTGAAGGAACGCGGGAAGGTGTGCGCTCTCAGCATCTCTCGGCGAGTCTTTTGCAGCTCGGACCAGTTGCAGAACGCGAGAGCTGGAAAGAAAAAAAAGAGATTTTATATTACCGGCTCGTTTTACGTTACAAGGATGAAGATTCTAATCATTGCAATTGCTACGATGTGTCGTTTAGTTATTTTATTTATTTTTTTAACGGTACACGCAGTTTTAGAGGACACAGATGAGAATTTCTACGATCGATTTCTTGTTTTTATCTAGATTTCATTTATCTGTGTAATACTTCTATTGTTTTTGCTCATTATTGTTATTTCTTTTCATCATCTCTATTTCTTTATTATTTCGTCCCAAATTAGTTGTGTCTCATTCGTGTATTTATTTACGCGCCAAACGCGAGAACCAATTTGAGACGGAGGGAGTATTTATTATCGAACTTGAGGCACGGCATTAAACTTGACCTTACTCGAGAATACACGTCGGTCGGCCATTTCGAAATTTCATCGGTCGAAAGGAAAAATGTGCGTAGACGCACGCGTCCCTCTCCCGTTCCGTCTCTCTTTCTCTCTATCATTCTCTCTCTCTCTC
>JAIFRP010000034.1:214273-226773 GCA_032403825.1 Odynerus spinipes | reverse complement strand
GCGAAGGAATTGGATAGAGAGATAGTTGATTCGTGATTTGGAAGAGAACGATAAAGATCGATGGAGATCGATACGGATGTATATTGGATCGTAACGTAAACAAATTCGGTTATATTCAATAATTTTATTATTTATCGATAAACGAAAAGAATTTATTTTAATTTATGTAATTACATTCGATCAGTTATGTAATCCCAAAGACAATTTGTTAATATCAAATAGAATTTTTAAAAATAGAATATGTTCATTTTTCGAACCGAATTTATTTATATTACAATCTAATTTATATATATGTATATTCAACCAGTTATGTAATCTCCATTGCTATTTATGATAGTTTTCCGAAAAGACAATTGGTTAATGCTATCCAAATAGAATTTTTAGGATTAAGATACGTTCATTTTCACGATCGATCCTATTTATATTATAACCTAATAAATATATCAGGCAATCAAGAATGTTCTGTCGCTATTTACGATTAAAATAACAAACGCAGTTATTTTTATTCATAACAACTACTCGTTAATCAAAATATTCACTATTACATCATGGTAGTCTTCCCCAACGAAAGGATAATCGACAAATACAATTTTTATCAAATTCAACTGTTTTCCCTTAAAAAATCTGAGAAATGAAAGCGAGAGAATTTTCTCGATCACCTAACACCGAGATAGAAAGAGAAATCGAGAGTAAAAAAAAAATAAATAATAAAAAACATTACTCACAATTCTCCTTGTTTCCACAGAAGAGCAGATGATAGCGAGTGAAGTTTGGCCTGGAATCGAACTGCGGTCCTTTGACAAAGAGTACTTCCTTGATATTCTCGAGACCATTAACGACGACACAGGGAACCGATCCCATCTTGAGCTTGATCACCTGGCTGTCATAGACCTTGACGAGATCAGCGAACGCCTTATACGGTACGTCGTAACGTCCAAGTATATGAAGGGATCCCAAAATAGGCCAGGGTTTGGGACCGGGTGGTTCCGGTAGAAGAGATCCCTCGGTGTCGACGATCTCCAAGCACTTGTTCGACTTTTTCGATCGGAGATGATCGATCAGGATGAATAGAAGCGTCAGGAAGATGACGGCGATTAGGAAGGAAGTCGTTAAGCTGAGCGACAGCATCTCTTCGGCTTTCGATGCACTCGCGATCTTCACTAACAGTCGTAGCGCGGGAACGAAGAGCGTTCTCGCCCCCCACGTAACGCGTATCGCGACCACTCGTCTTCCGATCGTATTATTCGATAGCAGGGCGGCTCTTCTCGTCCCTCGACGATATAGTCTCGTAGTCGAAGATGAGTCGCGCTTGAATAACCGGTAAGTTGGTTTAGCCGATGCTCGATGCACGTTGTCCGTGTCTATTAAGACGATCGAGCTCGCGTGTCCTCCTCCTCGTTATCGTCGTCGCCGTCGTCGTCGTAGTCCTCGTCGTCGTAAGCCGTGTGTCCTGCTGGAGTCCGTCTGTGAACGGTCTGCCGATCTGACTCGGTCTGTGGGGATAGGATGGTTGCCCGGCTATCTTATATAGCGGCGTAATGTAGTCAGCACATTTGCGTCGCCTGTGCCTCAACCCCATACATATGGATTCGTGTGAGAGATGACGCGAGCGAGGCAGGGGAGGTGGACTCTCTCGTATACGGCTCACCGGATCGCGAGTATACCCCGCTAGAGTACCTGCCCGCTCGCGCAACCCGCTCGCGCAACCCGCTCGCACAACTCGCTCGCGTGCTCGCTTCTTCTCGACGGGGACCAATTTTGAGAAAGCTGTGACGCGACGTTGGAAGCCTTTCCTGCCCTCATTTTGCCCTTGTCCTCTTTACCGAGTGATGTGTTGCTAGAACGCTGATGGGACGGGGATGATCGGAGGTGGAGGGAGAACGATTCGCTACCCTCCAAAAGGTAGGGACCTGGCGAAAAGGAACACGAGGAAGGCTAAGAAAGCAAGGAGAAAGAAGAAGAAGAATAAGAAGAAGAGCAGGAGGAGAAGGAGGAGTAGGAGGAGGAGGAGGAGGAGGAGGAGATGGAAGAGGTAGTGGGGAGGGCTTCGTAGGGCCCACCCAAGGGACGCTTCTTGCCCTTGACTTCTCTCCTTAAGGTGTCATCGGCTTTTCTGGCAAGGTGGTTCTCGCAGCTGCGACAGTCCACCTCCCCCTCCCCCTGCTTCTCCTCTCGGGGAACCTCGCGACGTTAATCTTCCTCTTTCGAGCGTCTTCGCTCGCTGCCTCGCGCGAGCGCATGGAAAAACGGTGACGCACGGACAGCGAGAGAGGGAGAGAGATAGTCCTTCTCTCTCTCTCTTTCTTTCTTTCTTTCTTTCTCTTTCTTGGCTTTTCGCACTCTTCGTCAGCCAAAGGTAGGACCCTTCGGAGATTCTCGCGCGGCAAGAAAGCCGTTTTCGGCGCACCTGTACGCCGCGCACCGAAGGAAAATGACGACGATGCTTTTTCTACCGACGTCTCCTCTCCTTATCTCCTTCTTTTGGATCGTCTGCAACGTTCGTATCGAACTACGATGGTGCATCGTGGAATTTTGCTTTCTCACTGCGGTTCACGAGCGTACTTTGGTTGTATTTCGAATTACGATCTTTATCGTAGATATCTGGTGTTAAATTTGGATTTGGATTAAAATAAAAAGGCAGAGAGTTTTATTTATAATTTTATTGATCAACATATTTAATAATTAATTGGTGAATATTTACAATTAAATTAACAACCATTAAATACCCTTTTCCAATGAGAGGATAATTTATAAGTTCTATTTCTATATAAATCAAGTGCTTCACTTCGAAAAAATCGAGAAACGAAAACGATAGAACTTTATTGGTTACTTAATATTTTCTACAGTCTTATTCAATAATCAAGTATCATATTTTTATATTAATTATAATAGATCAGATTTAGGGATTTAGCGTCAATATTACGATATTGAGATTTAATATTGTGTATTTGTATTTGTATCCGTATTGGTCGAATTAGATGCGTTTATTCGAATATTATACGAATAAGATCGAAAATAGTAAAAATCAAATAGAAAATTACATTCAAATGCAGGTCATAGATACCTACTAGTCGTATTCATATTCATATTCGCAAATACAGATTTTTTAGTACTCAGAACATCTTTACAGCAAATACCATTTGGTCGATTTTAAACGCCAATGAAGTAAACGCGAGATTTCTTATGTCCGATGTCCAATGTCTATAGATTTTATTGCGGGATTGTTCGGAAAAGTCGTGCCGGTTTTTAAGAAGAATTCAAAGATTAAAAAAAATTTATTTACAGAGCAAAAATCGATTTATTAAAAAAAAACCTCAGTCAAATCTCTCATTTAAATATATTCACAAATTGAGTACATTTTTAGTACCAGTATTCACGCACCGATATATTTTAGCACATATACAGATACATATCCAAAGAATCGATAAAAATTTTCCGGATAACCTAATATTATCATTTATTAATTAAAAAAACCAAAAAGATACGATCGATTAATCTTCACTCCTTCGAAATAAAACGATAGAATTAGATCACGCTCGTTCATTCGGCGAAGGAGGAAGCGCACCGCTCGGACCATAACGGAAAATTTTTCTTTTCTCGCGAAACCAAGAGACGCGCGTCGTTATATTATTTACATCTTGGATTCTTTTTCCCCATATCAGCACGATATTTTTTTACTGACGAATCGCCGTCACAAAAATCGTCTGATCTTGAATCCGAAATTCGTTCGCGCGCGGGATATTCAATGGATTACGTAATCCACCGTGACGAGTGCGTCCACGCGATTAAGAGAGAAAGATTGCTGCTAAAAATATATAGTATCTCTTCCATTCACGAAACCGTCCACCGTGCGAGGACGCTTTCATTATATATTCCCGATCGGAAGTCCTTCTGCCTTGAAAGCATGACGTAATATACAGTATAATGGAGCATGCTCTCGTGGGGCACGAGATCGGCTGGTCTTACGAGTAAACAATCCTTTACGTTCATTTTTCCCACTTGTTTTTTCCCACCCGCGATAAGAAATTACGCATTCGGCGCTTTCTATCGAACGTTCTCGCGTCTTAGCTTAAAACCCGCCATTCACTATCCGACTTGTCGGCCGGCATGTTAGACGACAAGCGATTGTATGTAACACTGTGTACGGTATTGCACTTCGGCATATCGCGTGACAGAAGTTTGGCGGATGAACGGAACGTTTCACGAGTTGTAGGTATAATGCAGTTCAACCGATTGTCCGAAAATGGAGCGTTAGAAAATTATATAATAATCTTTTTTTTTTTCTAAAGACCGTCTCGTATTATAAGAAAAGATGAAATGACGCACGCAGGATACGCGTATCGATCAACCACGTATGTCGGTTGACAAGTTGAATAACGAATGTCGGCTTTTATTAAAGCCGTCTATTTGGAAAGTGGCGTGAGTCACTTTTCTGTCAAATCGAGGTATTTATTTTTTATATAAATCAAATTGTCGTTTATGTTAGAAATATACTTTTTTCATACTTACATTTAAATCATTGTTAAATGAAAATTTAAAACCAGTCGTTTTGACTCGTTTGGTAGTCTAATGTTAAATCCAGATATTGAAGCGTTTGCATTTCACATCGATGCTAAGTTTAGAGAAGATTTACTTGTATTCGATATCTCGGATATTTATATTTTTCTCAGTACAAACAACTTCACACCGCCGTTAACGAATCATTATTTTTCATTACTATAAAGTTAATTGGCTAATTATCTAAACTTCTGTCAACAAAATCTCACCGATTGTTAATATAATAACTGCAAATTACCGAAAAATGAAGAAATCACGTAGAATTGTAATTAATCTAATTATTAACTTGATTTTTCAGAAAGCAACTTCAAAATGAATGATTCATATGTCGCCGACAAGTTGGATAGCGAGTGGCGGATTTTGTATTGCAATCATACTTACACATATTGTAAATAAAGAAGAGAAACGAAGGAACGGCTCCGAGTGCGGCCTACTTCGGAGACATCGTCATCGAAGAAGAATAGAGATTTTACGTGAAGGTACATACCTACATACATATGATGAAAAGTCTACGAGCGCGGTCATTGAGACGCGTTCCGTCGTAAAAACTAGATTGATTCTCAATGAGCAAGAATATTACGGCCCCTTACGGTCAGTCGGCCAAATCCATTCACCGAGCGAGCCTGTTCGACCACGAGTAGAAGAAGAAAGCTAAGAAATGCGTGCTCGGTCGCCGATTCTCTCTGTTTCTCTCTCTCTTTCTCTCTCTTTCTCTTTCTTTTTCCTTGTTCTTCTAATCTTCTAGGTGGTCCACCGACAAGCGTTCGACGACCCAACGAAACTCCTCCATTTTCTTTGTGTAACAGAACGGTCCTTCGCTTGTTCAGGTAGAACCTCGATTATCCGAACTAATTGTGTTCACGATGATCGGATAATTGAAGTTTTCGGATAATCAAACGATTCAGATTATAACTACACTCGACGTGAAAAATTATAGTTTCTTATATACTACACGTATTGGGATAACCAAGTTTATCATTGCTTTACAGTTTCAGATACAATGAGAGATAGAGATAGAGATAGAGAGAGAGAGAGAGAGAGAGAGAGAGAGATGCATATCGATTCACGGTTGTGGAGAGAGAGGGACAGAAAGAGCTTCCATTCTTTTCGCGACCACCACGAAATCATTTGTTCATTATTACTGACACCTTACAGCGGTTCTTGTCTAATTCTACGTGGCTCTCTTCTCTTATTTTTCGGTTTCTCTCTCTTCTCTCTCTCTCTCTCTCTCTTTTTATTTCTTATACCTGTTCATATATACATATATATCTTTCTCTCTCTCTTTCTCATTCTTTATACGTCTCCCTATTCTTATATCATATATATCCATATTGTCTCTCTATTTTTATATTATATTTCTTATATAACTCTTTCATTCCATCTCCCCCCCCCGCCTACTATTTCTCTCTATTGTACGTTTTCATAAGGTACACAGAATGTAAAGAAAATCGATCGTACGATTCATCGATTGTCCCCCGATCGATCGTTCTTATTTTTTTGCGCGGAAGTCGATTCTAGATCGGGAGCAGTCGGCTTTCTGAGAAAGAGGTCGCGCCAGCGATCGATCGAAGATCGAGTCGCCTTTGGATGGATCCCATGAAGTTTCCAGATTCTTCTTTAACGCGTTGAATACCATGGGGGTCACCGGTGACCCTTGCTCACTTTTACAGATTGCACTTTAATCGTTTATACGTATAGTTATTTATACGACTAGGATTATATTATACTATATTACATCATACTGGATTATCGACTATTATATTATATAGTTTCGACAAAATCGAAGCGGCACTCAATGCGTTAAAAAACGATAACGAGCTGAAGGTTTTTGAAGATTATTATAATATCGCCATCGAACGTAATCGTAACGTCATTCGATTTCTCAGCTCGGGAGTCTCCTTTCGATGCGAACTTTTAAATCGTTCCCCGAAATATCTTTATCCCCCTAACGTCGACGAAACTCGTCGGAAGTGGCACGTTGAAAATTTTTCGCAAAAATGTTTGGTTCAGCCGTGACGAGGAAGCGAGTAGGAGTATGTGTATGTACCTATACTCCTCGAATTCGTTCGAACTGATGAATAAAAGATGAATATCGCGGTGGTGCGCGCGATAGTCGCGCGCTAGAGTGTAAGTGCGCGTTCCTTCCACCACTTTCTTCTCCTTCTCCCCTTCTTCTCCACTTCCTTCTTCTCCACTTCCTTCTTCTCTTCATCATCATTCGCTGGCACCCCACACTACTGTCTTTTTTCCCTCTCACTTGCGACAGTTGGAGATTACTTCATCCGTATCGAGAGGTATTATCGAGAGTCGATTTCTGGGAAGCTAGCGGTACCGGCTTCTGCCTGGGTAGCTCGAAATCAACTTACATTAGAAAGAGAGAGAAAGAGAAAGAGAGCAGAGAGAGAGAGGAAAGTAAAGGAAGATAGAGAGCAGAGAGAGAGAGAGAGAGAGATGAGAGCAAAAGAGCAAAAGAGCAAGAGAGAAAGAGAGTTGAGAGAGAGAAAGAGAAAGAAGGAAAGAGAGATGAGAGCAAAAGAGCAAAAAAAGAGAGCAAAAAAATAAAGAGAGAGGAAGAGAGATACAGAGAGCGAGAGAGAGAAAGAGAGAGAGAGAGAGAGAGAGAGGAGCGGCGCATAACGGGAAAGCTCTTCTCTTCTTCCCAGTTAAGCACCCGATCGCGCAGGAGGACGAAGAGAAGATTAAGAGAGGGGGAGAGAGAGAGAGAGAGAAGCTTCGTTCCTTCCTCGCCGGTATCGAGATCGACCTCGTCGATTTAGCTGCTCCTATTGCGGAGAGTGGCCTAAACGACTCCGCTTAGAATTTTTCATTTCGCTTTCGTAGCACGGATAGGAGCGTCGTCGACATCGTTAGAGACGCGTCCAGTGACGCACTAAACTTAGCACCCGCGAGATTCGAGCGTGCTATCGAGCACGTTCTACGAATTAAGTCGATAGAGGTATATCTTATTAGCGAATCATCGGCATTTCGATGTAAGGTAAAACGTTTTTAGGAATTATGCCAACGGAATTGCGGATACGTATCACGGTTTTTCTTTCTGATCGCCCGTCGGTGTAAATCGTTATTTTCTAACCGAGAATCTGAATTTAGTTAAAATTAAAATTGAACTAAAGTTTGAAATAGAAATTGAAATTGCAATTTAAAAACGTGCAAATAATGTTAATTAGAGTACATCGATACGTTATTATTTTAATTTCACATTGTCAAAAAGACTGATGTTTTAAATATAAGATGTCCAAGCTACGTCGAATAATTTAAGCTACTTATAGAATAAATCGAGGAGTGCGATATAATTCGTCTTATACTCGGAACATTCGACTTACATTTTGTGGCTTTCATAATGAGTTCAAAAAGAAGAGAAAAAAGTGAAAGAGAAGGAGAAAGAATGTATCTTTTCTAAGGTAATAAAAGAGAGTGAGAAAGAAAAAGAGCAGAGAGAGAGAGAGAGAGAGAGAGAGAGAGAAGGTTTCAAGGTCCAGCCAAGCAATCGTTCTCGGTCTTACCGGGATATTACTGAGAACAGCCGGTTAAATTCGTAGAAGAGGCCGAGATACTTCGCGGTCTCGCTCACACCACAAAGAGGAACGCCTTGGATCGCGGGAATTTCAAGATCGCGAGCGCGAAACGTGCCAGTGTAGAGGAGAAGAAGAGGGAGGAGGAGGTGGTGGTTACTCGAGCGATCGGCACAGGACCGATTCGATTCCGAGAGTCGATTTGTTGGGTACGAAGGTCACTCATGGCGGCCAAAACGAAGGCTGCTCGTCGATTAGTGACGAAAGCAGACCGGATGTCTGCCGTTTTTTTCTCTTCTCCGTTGATGTTCCGCGTAAAGGGCCCAACTTATTTCATTACGAACGTGCTATACATCTAATCCGCGATTTATACGGTAGATTGGTTCCCCGAAAACGCAGTGGTAACTTGAAATCGTGCAATTCGAATCCACATTTCATATTGAAATTAAATATATATAAATAAATTTAACAAATCATTACCATATAGGTATATGGTTATAATCATATAACAAAACATTATTTGTACAGCAACATTATTTGACGAGCAACCATATAAAAATTCACCAATTCAACAAGATCGTATACGTAACATAATTCACAAAAATAAAAAAATGTAATGCAATTTTCTTGAGATATTTCACCGTGTTAAACTGAAATATAAGCGCATGTAAATGGAAGCTCTTCCGCATTTCTTCAACCGTGTTAAACTGAAATCCTGTAATTCGAATACCGTGTAAATCGAGGGGTAAATTTATTTCGAGTTACGCCCGTGCCGTCGTCGATTTATTATTCATCCCTAATTCAAGCAACCTTGATTTTTGCCGGTTTTGCGGTCTCCGCGCGCGCAGACGTCTTGAAATATCGACGACGGGCCTTATCGTGACGATCTACCGATCTCGAGCGCTCGCCACGGACTCATCGGCGCGAAATCAGAATTCGCGTCGAAAGAAGATCCAACAATGAAATTCTTCTCTCGATCGATCTTCTTGATTTCTTGTATAAATTACGAACCGATTTCTCGTAAAGAATACCTGCGGGCAGGATATTACTATGACGAGGTGCTTTTCTTTCGTTCCTGTTTTCACGACGCGGTTTACACGCGAGAGAATCTAGGAAGTTTAAAAAATACGTTCGGAAGTTGGAAAAGTAGAAAAACGTATATCGAGGTAGCATGATACAGTGTAAATCGAGGGCCTATTAGCCCTTGATTCGAAGAGTACGATTTCGGTTTAACACGATGGAAAAAAATATAGAAGAATATCTATATCTTGTTTAATTAATTAATTTTTATTTAAACATATGCACTCGAAAATGGTGACAAAATATGACAAATGTTCGATTTTTACGCGTCTCCGGTCCCAAGGTCAACCAATAGGAATCCAATATTGTAATACTCGATGCTTATTGATAAACAAAAGGATCACGGGTTTGTATATAAGCTGACAACAGAGTATCTTTCCAAACAGTAGGAATTCTAAGTTCGTTCCGAGCATTACCTTAAACCGAGTGGATAAATTAAGAGCATCATGGACATAAGAAAATACTGAAATCTTAAGATATAATTCCACTCGTTGATATTTGATTTAGCAACGATGGATCGATTCACAATTTATCGGTATATTCGATTTTTTCTATAAATCAGCAAGTAATCGTAAACTTTTGCCCACTACAGCGTGTATTTATTTCCACCGTAAAATGTGGCTATTCGAGGAGGAAGAAAAAAGGCGATCCTTGTCGCGTTGCTATCCCGTTGATTCGTCGCGAGATTCGCGATATGGAAAAGCGGCATCTGCGAGAATTCGAGATCGTTCCGCGATCGTTCTTCGATCGTCCCGGATTCGTCGATCCATCAGCGATCCATCCGTTCTGCCATCCAAAGAGCACGAGTTACATAAGAAATTATTGGAAATGTAAGAGCGCGGCTATCCTTTCCCTTCCGTTTCGTCCCCTACCTCGTGACTCGTCTTTACCACAGAGCCGACGCTTCCCGACGCTGACGATGACGTTGATCTGCATCTAGCGGTCGTCGCGCGTTGCGATCTAACGGTCAGAGGCGCCTTTTATATAAGCACATAACTACATACATAACGTAACGGGAGCAAACGGGAACAGAGAAGACGGACTCGGGAAATATGCACTTGCAAAATTCGCGACGGATACATTTATGGAAGTCCATCTCGTTCCATCTCTCTCTCTCTCTCTCTCTCTCTCTCTCTCTCTCTCTCTCTCTCCCCGACAAGCTGTCATGACTCTACACACGACCAGCTACGTGCTTTCAGCGTGGGGATCGTTACGAGTACGTTAGACATGCTGATGCTGATCGAAGGTAAAAGTTTTTTCTGTCTCGCGGCACCGCTCTCGGAAGTCAGCCGAGGACTCCGTCCTCCCGCCGCTTCTGAACTCTACTCTACTCTACTCTACTCTACTCTACTCTACTCTACGTTACGTTACTCTACCCTACCCTAGTCTAGTCTAGTCTAGTCTACTCTACTCTACTCTCTTCCAGTCGCCATCGTCTCGACGCGAATGACACGGATTCTCCCCGATCGAAATCTCGCGAAACTTCATTAGGTAAACTCCAGAACAGCTTTCGTCCGTTCCAACAGGCGACGCTCCAATGACGTCGGTTACATAATTTCTCTCTTCTTACACCGTTCGGTCGCGAAACGATATCTATCGAGCACGATTCTTTTAGCCGCGGATGGTCGCGAAGGGTCGCGATGCTAATTCGCGAGTTCGTTGCACGCGACGCGTTATGCAATGCCCGCTTCGCCGAGGAAAATTGTACAAGTGGTGGAGACTCCCGAATAACTTATCTAGGGAATTTTCGTTTCCGCGTCGGATAAGTGGGATTTTTAAGGTGCATCGGCTCGAATCGAGTACACCATCGTCGTCGGTCATAACCGCACGCAAGATGCAAAGTTATCTCGGTCAGCACGAAAATTAGCATCATCGTCGTAACGGAGGTTCGAACTCGTCTCGCGGCGGGATCGCGAATGGGAACGAGAAAAAGTGACAACGGTAACATCCTTTCCTTCTTCCTTCATACTATATTCTACTATTCTATATATGTGTATGTATTAGGGATGTTCTGAATACTAAAAAATCTCTATTCGCGAATACGAATACGAATACGAATAGTATTAGTATCTATGACTTATGAACTTCGATCAAATGCATTCTAGTGCCACTTTCGATCTAATATATGAATCATATTTCTATTTTGTAATCATATTTCTGGTATATGAATTATATTTCTATTTGCATTAGTATACAGTAGGAAAAGTGACAACGGGGTAACATTCTTTCCTTCTTCCACCATACTATATTCTACTATTCTATAGGTGTGTATATATTAGGAATGTCCTGAATACTAAAAACATCTGTATTCACGAATACGGATTGAAATACCAATAATTTACCGTAGTACTAGAGAATATTAATACGAATACGGATAGCATTTTAGTGCGATTTTTAAATTATGTTTATTACCATACAGTAGATTCCTATATAACGCGGTTTAACTGTTACAGGACATGATCCTTTACGAAAGAGGCTACAAGGAAAGGAAGCAATAAAATTGTCACTGATTTCATAAGTTTTTTAATAAAGTTTCTTTTTATTATTACAACAGTTGCTCTATATAATACATATATACAATATATTACATTGCCGGTTTAAAAAAGAAATTCAAAGATAAAAATTAATTCATTTAAAGAACAAAGATCGTTTTATTAAAGTAAACTATTGTAAGTCAAATATCTCAGTACTCATAATATGTTTTTATATATGCATAGATATATAGAGAATCGATATAAACTTTGCGGACAACCCTTACGATACACATTCATCACCGATTTAACATTTTTCTATTTTGTTTTAGCTTTGGAACGTATTTTTCTTAACTCCTTAGGTCCTGTCATGGTTTGGATCACGTCGCGAGAACAGGAAAGAAAGAAAGAAATATATCTGTGTCGATTTCAACGATGCATCTGTGTCGATCGTTCGATCGCGACACAGCCTCGTCCTGATTACGACACTCTTCCGTGTCGATTTCTTTAGCCGAGGAGGTAGCGCAACGGGTCCTCAACGTCGACGACGACGACGACGACGACGACGACGATAAGGAGGATCGAGCAGCAAAGCTGAAGACCAGCATCTTCAAACCGGTTTTCGGTCCCTGGACTCTCGTTTAAATGTCGCGCGCACATCGTGCCGTTCAATTTCACCCGGGCGCTAACTTTCGCGAGAAGGAGCGATTATCGCGGGCAACTTGCCGGCATTTAACGAAAAGGGAAATTATCCTGGGTCAGTTTCGACGAATTCCCCTTTCCCCTTTTTCTTAATCCGGGATCTTCACGCTCAATGGCTTCTCCTCCTCTTTCTCTCTCTCCCCTCCTCTCTCTCTCTCTC